>CAVNYN010202724.1:0-17644 GCA_963692815.1 Nyctanthes arbor-tristis | reverse complement strand
GTCATTTTCTTGATTTTGTTTCAAACAGGTTTTTACTCTCTCCGAATCTAAGACTAGTCCAATTTCAGTTCTTCATAGCAAACCATTTCCTGTCCTTTGAGAACCCATTGTGTCTGATTGAAATTTCAGTTTGGTTCTTAAAATTCCTTGCTTTAATCAATTTTGGGCTCGCTTTTATTAGACGCATAACATGCTTGCTGAATTGCCTCAATGAATAAACTGTGTTTACAAAGTTGAAATCTTTACTTTTTGCAGAGAGACCCTACACTAATAAAATTTCCTAAAATCATAATGCGCTTAAGGGTAATCTTGTAAGCCATCAGACTGATTCATTATTGATGTGCTCCAAACATTTTCACCACTATTGGAAAGTATTGGGATCACAATTGTTGTTAAACTAGAAAATTTCTATACATGCTTGATATTTACGTTAGTTTGTTTAACATAACCAGGATTAAGACTAATTTGAACGTGCAGCATGAAGTTGAAGGTTGTGGGCAGGAAAATTTATGTCTATGTCCGTTATGATCTTAAAGAAATAGCATTCCCGTCGTCCTTGCCTGATCCCCCTCACATCAAAAAGCGTCGCAAACTTACTTGGAAAGAGCGGTTCCTTGTGAGTATCTTCTATCAGCTTTTTACATTTCAAGTGAAGTTATGAACTTTGTTTGCTAAATGTATTATCGTTCTATTTTTCATGAGCGTTTCTTGTGTGTCCTGATGCGTAACTAGGTATTGAAGGAAGCATCTAGGCTTTATGCAGCTAGCTGGGTGAGAGATATTGGGCCGGAACTCAGGCCAAATGACTACAAAAAGAAAGAGAACGAGAATAAATCTAACGCGGAGAAAGGTGCAACAAAGGAGAAGGAACCCTCGATGCTAGAGGATCTGGGTAAGTTTTGGTACAACTTCTCGATTTGATGTAAAAGTTTTTAGTTACGATCTTCATAGAAACTTATGAACAAAGGTTTTTCGTCCATACATTTTCTCCATTTGAAGTTATGGTTTCATGGGCATTGATTTTCCTTTATTTAGCTGTTGCTGCAAGAGGGGGAATGGAGACGTTAAAGCCAGCATTTCAGCGGGTTTACATGACAAGAGCTTCTGCTTATAGAGATGCTCTCAGAAGCTTTATTGAAGGTTACCAAGAAGGTATCCTGCAAGTTATAGAGAAGGAAGATACTAATAAATCTCAAGTCAGAGAGGATACTCCAAAAAAAACCTACATGACCTCTATAAAATGGGCAACTTGAATAGATACACACCTGGGTTGGGCCGACTTGTCATGCCACCACTGGCCATGCTCTCCCAGCCGTTAAGCAGTCGAGCTCATTGTTACCCCTAAATATTTGATATTGGTGGAGAGTGTAATGGTGTAATGTCCGATGGGACTAAATTGGCGATTTTTATTTTGGTGTAGAATCCGTGATCATTTGGAACCTTGTGAGGATCTTCAGCATTATTATGCATCACTAGAATTCTCACTCCGTGTGTTGCACCGCATATAAAAGTAATAATAAAAATAATAATTCTAGGGAGACGTGTTTATCTGACGTGAAAAAGTGACATGTTTAGTTGTTAACCATATATTGGATGATTGTGAGTCTTTAAATTCATCACTTGCATATAAATAACTAATTCACGTTTGCCAACTAACAGATATCAGTTATTCATATCAGATAAATATATCTACTTAGAATTATTCTAATAACAAATGTCAATGAATTTTTATATAAAAATTTAATAAATTATTAATACAATCAATTTAGTCATATATTAGCATTATGTGCATTAAGTTTTTATAAATATTCTATCATATTTAGATTTATTTGTCAGTAATATTTTTTGTACCAGTTAATTCTTTTTTTTATACAGTGGGTATAGGGGACGTAAGGGGAACGAATATCAGTTATTCATGTCAGATAAACATTTCTCCTTATAATTACTCTAATAACAAATGTCAATGAATTTTTATACAAAAATTTAATATAAATTATTAATACAGTCCGCTAAGTCATATTAACATTATGAGACATAAGTTTTTATAATCATTCTATTGTATTTGAATTTATTTGTCAGTAACACTTTTTGTACCAGTTAATTCTTTTTTTTTTTTGATACAGTGGGGGTAGGGGAGGGGCACGTGTGTTCCAACCCAGGACCTCCTGTCTAGAATCTAAGAAACCTAACTAACGTAGCACTTGTTTGAATTACAACAACAGTTAATTTTACATGTATAAATAAAAATTAATTGAGGTCATTCAATAAAAATAAAATGTTTAATAAAAATTGTTCAACAACTATTACAGTACAACCATATCAACATTCGGTCCATCTCTCAAATAAATAATCTAACTCCAAATATAGTAAGACTTAAATTGTTCTATAGGAAATTATCAAAAAGTTTCAATTTAATTATAGAATCGGTAAATTGAAGTACTATAATTTTAAAAAAAATCAATTTGATTATTGCACTACAATAACAATACAAAAATTTCTTCAAAAATTATTAAAAATTGAAATTTAAAATTAATGTTACAGATTTTTAGAAATTTATTAGTTTAGAGACGTGCTATAGTTGTATTTTCGAATCATAAAAATTACCATGTGTTTTTTTTGAAATAGAACTCCCAATTAATTTCGTGTTCGATTTGATAAGTGACAGATCTCTAATTCAAAATATTTGGCTAAAGAAAACACCGTGAATTGAGAATCGGATATGAGTTAATAAATGAAAATTTGAATATTATTTAATAAATTAGTGAATATTATTTAATAAATTAGTGTAACAATATAAAAAAAAAGATAAAAATAAAAATACAAAAGAGAAATTAAATGATGTCATCAGAAATCTTATAGAGCCAAAAAATAAGTTGGAAAAGTCATCATTCTCTTATTATATATACGTAGATATCTCAGAAATCAATGGAATAACACACTATTTTAACATTAGCGATTGTCATCACTTGTTACTTGTGAGCATTCAACTTACCGCACTAATAATGGGTTTAATTTTCCTCTATAGGCATAGAAAAAATCAGTGTTCTAAAAAACTCGTCAAGGCGACGCTTATGCTTGAAATTTGGACTCCACGCTTCGTCACACTTTGTGCTTTATCTCGCATTGTTTGCGCTTTTATCGCACATAGGCTCAATGTTTGGCTTTGAGGCTTTTCCACTCTTCACTCTTTCTAGAATACTAGAAAAAACACATTTTTATTTGTCCTTTCCATCCCTTTTTTACCATTCTTCTTCCGATCTGTCTTTGCTTTTCATTTTCTTCTTCAATTACTTCTAATTCTACGTCAGTAGTGTGGGTTCAATATGCGTCGCATGTAATTTGTCAATAGTTAGGCATTATTACATGATATGATATATCATGTTGTTTGACCTTACTATATTGGAACTTTGATAAAAGTTAACCTTACATTTTATATGAGGGTTGAGACCAATATCATTAACTAATTACTTAGTTAATTAATTAATATAATACCATGCAAAGAAAAATATTTAAGATGTATTAAATACATGAGTAAGAAAAAAATTGAAAGCAAAAAAAAAATTAATATATGCCTTCTACGGACTTTGTTAGTTTGATCTCAATTTTTTTTTTTTATAATTATTTTACAATAGTTTAAATGGACGATTTAGTTCATATTGAGACAAAGAATTGTGACTGTAATATTTATTTTTTATTTTTTGAAAAAATTATATGAACCAATTCTTGAGAAAAGCCTAAATAAAATTTTGTAACTTGTTTGGAATCCTCTAACTTATATTTTCCACACTTTGGTGATTTATCTAGATTTATAACATCATCATCATTACTAAAAGGATTTAAATTCAACAAAATATAATAATATACGATAAATCTGTAACCGGGTAGTGTCAACTTATGTAATCAAACCTAACAAAATATAAAATTATAAATATTATTAAGAGTTCTTTTTTTTTTTGTTACTTAATAATAAAGATTATTAAGAGTTAGTTAAATTTTATTTATAAAGATATTATGTTTGTCATATTATTTTGACCCGAAAAATAAAACATGGATTGAATTAAAACAAAACATTATATAAATTAATTTTACCAAATTTAAAATATTAGATTATTGATGAAAAGTGTAAATGTTAAAATCTAGCTTTTATCTTTAACCTTTGACTTGTTTTAACGAACGGTGGCATTTTTTTTTTATTTTTGCTATAGCTTGTATTAAAGTTCTTATTGAAATATTTAACTCGACACCCATATTGTCTTTTTTTTTTTTTTTAAATCTACAAATAGTGCCAATTTTATGGAAACAAGGGAAAAAAATAAATAAGTCTACAAATGGATTTGTGTTAAGAATGGTTGTATTCCCACAAATTTCAATTGTATTATCAATTGTGCAAATAAAGGAGTAGAAGAAGGGACTACAAAATTGGAAAATCATGTATTTATCATCCACTGTGCACACGAATAAAAATAAAAGAAAAGAGGGTAAAATTGAAAAGGCAAAAATGATTGACCATGGGCTCAGATTTTTTTTTTTTTTGGGGGGTGGGGGGGGTCTAAAATTTCATTTCACAAAAAAAAAACGACTGATAAAAGGGGAATTGATCAACCATTTTCCAACTACAAAGACATGAAAGGAAAACTAATCTAGTCTATATAATATACAAAAAATCAGCAGCCCATCATGCAAAATACAACAGCACCCGTGAGCAACAAAAAAGTTCCTCCAGGTCACGGAACAATTCAGCATCCCAGGCAAGAAAAACACACCAAAGCCAACAAAAGAAATCATGCCAACAAGCCCACCGAAGGAGAGATCAACAGCTGATTCCAAGAACATAATATCCAAACACACTCCATCGCAAGCATCACAAAGACAATCTTCCATTTCATAGGAAACCAGTAGCCATTCATCAGAAAGTTTTGAAAAATAAACCAGCGTCCAATTGTCACAAAGATTCCAAAAAAAAGGCAGTACCAAGTCTGAAATTACATGTTTTCCCAACCAGGGGGTTATTATTTTGCCCATTTTGATATGCAGTGGTTTCATCTTTGATATAATTTGATGGAAATTGAAAATGAGCCTTCCACAGCTGAAAGTGAACATAAAAGAAAGTCTGTCTCTCACCAAATAAGAAGCATCTGTCATAGATTTCATAAAATGGATCGAGCTGAAAAATCATCTGGATCACCAATATTGGTAGCAAATGGAAGGGATTCATCCCTTCAAAATGCTGCCAGAAATGACAGCCATTTCCTGCCGTTTCCGACAGTGTTTTTTTGAACGAGGGATCTCTCCCATTTCCTGCCGTTTCCGACAGAAAATGGAGGGGATTCACCCCCGCATTTTGGCGGCCGGATGCTACCGTTTCTAGAGGGAGGGAGGGTGTTTTATTTTATTTTTTAATATTTTTAAATATTTTGTTTATAAAATTAAAAAGTTAAAAGGGTATAACTATCATTTTTCATGAAAAATTGAGAGAATAGTGTCAAATTGACCTATCATACACATTTATGAAAGATTAGGGACTCAGGAGATTCAAAAAAAAGTTAGAGATGAAATTAATTTTTAACTCAAATGTTGAAGATCTTTTGTGAAATTAACCTTTCTAAAAAACCAAAATTTCACACTTTCTAATAATTTAACTTGAGTAATGATATACATCCCTACTAGTTCACCGGTTGTTTTACCGATTAACAAATTTACCTTTAAAATCTAAATTTTAAATAATTCAAGTATTTTAATTGACAGTTTTATCCTTCAATTCTCTTTCATAATTTTTGTCAACTGATAAACTATCCGGTAAACAAACAGGATGTTTATCATTATTCATTTAATTTAAGTAATGATACACATCCCTACTAGTTCACCGGTTGTATTTTCACTATACATTCCCTTACAAATCTAATTTCTCTAGCATGAAACAAACTTTAATTCCATTGTCTTACGATGGATATGGAAGCCGATCCCCCGTCATCTATCGGGGACGTTCTTCAATTCTCGGACGAAAAATGTTGACATCCTAAAGTTTCCAAAATATCCCACAAAAATTCATCAACCACGGAAAATTTCCACTCTGGAAAAGACTCCACCTTGATTTTACGTGGGGCTATTCTCCGATCGGTTCATTTTGGCACTACTCTACACCTATTCAATCAAGAAACTCTTCTCCAACTTTCTAGACAAACCCACCGTTTTTGTACAAAAGAACGAGTTCTCCTGCACTATTTCATGGTGTGTATTACTACGTCTCCTTGTTTCAGTAAATTAAAGCTCGGCATTTCCTTCAATGGCAACCCTTTTCACCACTACCTGCCCTTCTTCCTCTTCATGGGCTCTTGCCAAGAACCCACGTTATCTGCCATCTTCTTCGTCGTTTTATTCTTCTCTACCCAGGCGGCCTTTTGGCCAGAAGACCAATCTTTCGTGTAAAAGGTTGAATCTTTATGTTAAAGCTGAGAATAAAGATGAACCATCTTCGTCCTCGTCTTCTGTAGCTGTAGAAGAGCAGAGGAATGAGGATACTGGGAAGCAGGAGTCGCACACATTAGGTGATTTGAGTAGTGAAACTGAAAACGAAGCTACGTATGATGAGGCGCAGGAAAAGGAGAAAGAGAAACAACAAGAAATGGATTGGAAGACAGACGAGGAGTTCAAGAAATTTATGGGAAATCCCTCTATTGAGGCTGCAATAAAGCTTGAGAAGAAGAGGGCTGATAGGAAGCTAAAAGAGCTTGACAGAGAAAGAAGTGATAATCCACTTGTCGGGTTCTTTAACAATTTGGTTCGTGACAGTTTGTCGAGAGAGAAAGAGAGGTTGGAGCAAGCAGAGGAGACTTTCAAGGCTCTTGATCTGAACAAGGTAATTCCAATACTCTAATCTCTACTAATCTGACTGAAATTTCATATTTTAATAGTGCAGTTTGTTGTAATGCTCCTGATCTCGAACAAGATAATTTCTTTACTATATCTCTCTCAATTGGAGTCATATAGTTCTGGGCACAGTATGCTATAATGCTCGTGATCATATCAGAGTATTTTTTACTTGAATCTCCATTAATGCTATTCTCATTATAGTTGGTTTTAGGTTTAATTTGTATAATGTGATGCATGACGCAGCGTAAGTCTATTGATGACGGATAAAGCATTGATTGTATGTTGCCTGCTTTTGTTGATTTCCAATGGCAGTTAAAAAGCTGTTTCGGATTCGATACATTTTTCGCCACTGATGTCAGGAGGTTTGGAGATGGTGGAATTTTCATTGGAAATTTGAGGAAACCCATTGAGGAAGTAATGCCCAAATTGGAGAAGAAGTTATCAGAAGCTGCAGGGAGGGATGTTGTGGTCTGGTTTATGGAGGAAAAGACTAACGACACTACAAAACAGGTATTTTGAATAATTAATTATACTGCTCATATCTACCTCACTATAAATTTTCATTTTCAGGTTTCCAGCATGTGATAGTGTTATGTTTTCTTTTGCATTTTTCTAAATTCGAGAGTTGACTTATTGTATCTCATACATGATGAGGCCTAATTGGGTGTGTTTTAGATCTCCTGGCTCGACTTATTGACCACAGATCTGAAATTTTGGCTTCTGAACCTTGAATAAATAATAGCAACCTGGTTCTGTGGGAAGCCAACTGTTCTCTTGTGACAATTCATACTGTAGCTGATACCAAGATGGACTGTCCAACTAAAAAAGTTCCCCCCAGCCTATTCTTCTCATTTCAGTCAATGCTTAGCTATTCCAATTCCCAAGGCCGTAAGCCATATAGAGGTGCTGGGTAAAAGGTGATCATGATGTTTTACCATGCAATGTTTGTCCATTAGGTAATCATGATGTGTTTATAGGATTCAACAAAATCAGTTATTATTGCCTAACTGAAGGATATGATCTTACTGGATTACCACTTCCTCATGCCATTTCTATAATTTAAGAACCTATTCTCTTTGATGCCTGTTTTCCGACACACTGATACTTAGTTTTCTTTTAACATTTTCAAAAACGCATTTTTAGACGCTAGGAAAAAATTTTGCAAAGAATACTCAAAAGGATATTTTGTCATTTTTAGTGTTTTTAGTGTCAAAAAAACACTCAAATAACACTTCAAACTGAAAATGAATTCAAAATAAAGATGGAAACATAAGAAGTATCAGTCTCTGCCAGAAAATAAAGAAAAAGATCAAGTTCTCAAATAGTTCAGAGCTTGCCTTATGAGTCACTGTTCACGTTTTTTGTTACCCCCATTTTAAATTTTTGCATTATTTTCTTCTGATGTGCCCTTTGATACTTAGTCTGACAATGGCTTTCCTCAGGCATGCGTGGTGCAACCTAAAGCTGAGATGGATCTCCAGTTTGAATCTACCAAACTAAGTACTCCTTGGGGGTATTTTAGTGCAGTAGCTTTATGTGTTACAACTTTTGGGACGATAGCTTTGACAACCGATCTCTTCCTGAAGCCTGGCGCCACCTTTGATGACTACTTGACAGACGTTGCACCTCTCTTTGGTGGCTTTTTGACCATTTTGGCAGTTTCCGAGGTATGTTGCGAGTTTTTCCTTCTACTTGATTAGTGAGATGCATCATGTAGTAGTTAAAGAAACAGCGTGAAATGAACTTCTTTCAAGTTTTTTACATTTCATGGAAAACTTGTGTTCTCTTTGTTAAGTGGAAGGCCTGCACATTTAATATGTTCGTTGTTATGTAGAAGAACAACATTTCCAGAATGGTGATGCCAGCTAAGCATCATTTTAGTGACTGGAAGGGAAAGGACCATGAATTTATGTTAATGTTGTGAATCTGGGAAAATTTTCTCAGCTTTGAAGTCTGAGAATGGTCTGATCAGCAATTTTGTTTTCCATCATTCGGATGTGATGAATAGCTGCTCTAGGGGAAGTTTGCAACTGAACACGATTTTACCTAATTTTGTGCTTCAAAAACGGGTTGAGTCATGGAAACTTTGTGGGTCGACAGGGTCCTTAGAATTCCTTTTTTTTTTTTTTGGACAAATAGAAAGGCCACCTGTCAAAAAAGCTCACCGAGCCGAACTCAGCTCGTCCGAGCCTGTTCGTGCTCAGCTCACCATGTTTGGACTTGTCTTTGTGCTTGGGCTTGAGCTTGTGAGGCTCGTCGGCTCGTGAGCTTTTTCCCAATTTTTTTCAATTTCCTTTGGTTTTAGCTGCAAGCAGCCAGCTGAGCCGAGCATGAGTGGCTTGCCGATGAGATGACCTGTTTGTGCTCGGGTTCTGCTCGCCTTCCTACGAGCCCAAGCTGAGCAAAACTAGGTGAGCGGCGAGCAGGCATGAGCAGCTCTTAGCTTGTGAGCCAAAATGACAAACCTACGTTCTGTTGGCCATCACTTCGTCATTGAGAATACTAGGAGTTGGGAACATGCTTGAGGATCATATTTCAGTAGGCAAAACTTGAACCTTTTAAAAATTTTCAGGACTGTCTCGACATCAGTATTTAGTACTTCACTGTTTCCCATCACGTGACAGATATTTGTCCTCTAACGTCTTGCAGGTAGCCACGAGGATAACAGCATCCCGTTATGGTGTTAAACTCAGTCCTTCATTTTTAGTCCCTTCCAATTGGACTGGATGCCTTGGAGTCATGAATAACTATGAGTCTTTGCTACCAAATAAGAAGGCCTTGTTTGATATTCCAGTAGCCCGAACAGCAAGTGCATATCTGACCTCTCTTGTCCTTGTTGTTGCTGCCTTTATATCTGATGGCAGTTTCAATGGCGGTGATAATGCATTGTAAGCCATCTTCATTTTCCAGTAAATTAAAGAACATGCTTTATACTTATATTATAGTCTCTGTGTATGCTTGTGCTTTATGCTACCTAGTTCGTCTTTCTCAACAAAATTAGCACTTGTTTGATTCTCATTATGCACACGAATTATAATTTCACTCGGCACTGATTTGATAATTACTCAATTACAACCAAATATTTCAAATACCAATTAAATTTCCACAACACGTTCATTTCTCGTTATAATTCGCATTCCTAATTTGAATCAAACAAGTACTTAATCTTTCTTGCAGGTACATAAGGCCTCAATTCTTCTACAATAATCCTCTCCTTTCCTTCATCCAATATGTCGTAGGTCCATATACCGATGATCTTGGAAATGTGCTGCCTTATGCAGTTGAAGGCGTGGGAGTTCCTGTAGATCCACTTGCATTTGCAGGGCTCTTAGGTGAGTCTTTTACTCTAGACAAATATATCTTTTTGCATGATAAATTTTTGTGTTAAAAGAAGTTTGGCATTTCCATTATTAATCTCATCGTTCATGCTTGCCAACTGGGAGAGCGGGGGAGGAACGAACATCGTTCTTTCTAGACTGGCTGTAATTTTTCTATTTATTATTTGTTTATTTAGATGGAACTTGTAAGACATTTATTGTTGGACTGACTGGAGCATAAATAACTAATAACTTATGCCTCTGACCATGGATCAACTGGTTTCCTAGGTCTGTGGGTGCATTTCTGTTTATTTATTTGGTTCATTTTTTGCTCCTCAGATTAGTGATTTCCCAAAACTTGTTCTTTCCTTTACAGGAATGGTTGTGACTACTTTGAATTTGCTTCCATGCGGAAGACTCGAAGGAGGACGCATTGCTCAGGCGATGTTCGGAAGAAGCACTGCTACTTTGTTATCTTTTGCTACTTCACTTCTGCTTGGCATTGGAGGCTTGACCGGAAGTGTCCTCTGCCTGGCATGGGGACTCTTTGCGACCTTCTTCCGTGGTGGGGAGGAGATCCCGGCCAAGGATGAAATCACTCCTTTGGGAAACGACCGGTTTGCATGGGGTTGCGTACTCTTTCTGATATGCTTCCTTACACTTTTCCCAAATGGAGGAGGCACATTTTCCAGTTCAATATTTGGTGCACCATATTTCAGGGGTGATATGTAAATAGAAGTTTGTATATATATTTTACACGTTTTTAATCAATTTTGTGTTTCTGAATTTTTCCAGTGAAGTCTTTACTTTAAAATGGTTGTATATTTTGTTAACTATACACTATTTAGATTTGAAATTTAAGTGTATATATTATACTATATATAGCTTTCCAATTTATTGAAGTTTTGCACTTCAGCTGCCAATATTTGATATATCAAATGATTTTTTCACGGTGAGGCTTTCAATTTGTGACGATTTATTTTTGTTAATGACAATGTTATGTAACCTTGACCAATTTACAAAAGTGGAAATATTACTTTCTGAGTGAGGTATGTTAAAAGACTTGCCATAAAAAAAATAAGATAGATATTTGAGGACACTTGAAAGCTTACTCTTAACAGGCAAGTGTTGTAAGAAGAAAATAAATAGGGTAAATTTATAATTTTACCTTTGCACTGATGGATTTAGGCCCGGGTAAACCCAGGATGTAGCCCGTGTTTACCAAAAGACATTTATTTTTTGAGGAAATTAAACATTCTATTCTTTTTTTTAGTCTTTTCATTTTTACACTATCATAACAAACTATTTGCTTTTATATACTATTGTATTATTTTCATACCACTGATTATTTTATTTTAATAGATCATTTTATTTTATTTTACTATTTTATTATTTTAGTAAATCATTTGTAATTAATTTTAATATTGATTTATTTCTTTACCTTATATATATATATAGGTATGTGTGTGTATATAAATATCTATATATGTATACATATATAAAAAAAAAACCCTAGATGTCTCAAACGCCACAATCCCTGTCTACCCTGACGCCGCCGCCGCTGCCGCTGCCGCGGTGTCTCACCACCACAAACTTGCACCAGTTGCCGTCGCTCCCACCACCACAACCTGAACCAGTTGGATAAAC
This sequence comes from Nyctanthes arbor-tristis, assembly GCA_963692815.1. Lineage (NCBI taxonomy): Eukaryota > Viridiplantae > Streptophyta > Magnoliopsida > Lamiales > Oleaceae > Nyctanthes > Nyctanthes arbor-tristis. The sequence goes on along the minus strand of CAVNYN010202724.1, from coordinate 5,810 downwards.
CTCGGGGAATGAAGTGAGCTAGCCGAACTCAACCACGCCGGAATTGTGAACAGCTGAGCCTGCTGCCACATCAATAAACCCGCCGGTCTTCTCTGCTGAAACATGAACTCCCCTCCAGTGTCGTTTCTACTGATCTCCATCTTGTTGCGCCAATTTAGAGAGTAGAAAATTATGCCTGACGTTGGACATAGCATTTGGCGACGACATGGCGCTGACAGAAACCGCGAGGACTCATTTTGAAGATGGTGATAATGGAGGTGATTAAAGAGGTTCATTTTGTGCCATCGGACTTAGTTTTGAGTTCAAATTTTTGAACTTTCATATCATTAAAGCTTCAAATTTTCAACTGAAAATGAGATCTCAGGGAGAGACAATCATTTGATCAATTTTTCTATTCATTAATGAGGAAATATAGAGAGAAAAACCTTCCATCGAATTCTATATGCTCTGCAACCTGAATCTGATTAATGGGCGCTGATCGTTCCACCACCACTGTGCTGCTGCCGCAACTGCTGGCTGCAAGTGCTGCAGTGGCGTCTCCGGAACAGTTGGATCTATGTTTTCATTTTTTTTTAATTTTCAAACTTGGGTCTGTGAAAATTTCCAGCAGTGGCGTCGTCGGAACAATTGTTACCATTTTGTTATCAGTTGTTACCATTCTCTGAAAATTTTATCTCTTCTTTTTTGTTATCATTTTCTTATGAGCGGTGGATCTGTGAAAATTTCCAGCAGCTGGATCTGTGAAAATTTTATCTTTTTTTTTTTTAAATATCATTTTGTTACCATTATATGATTGTTACCATGCACTAGTTTTTTTTTTTTAATTTCTTATGTTATCATTCATTATTTACCTTTTTTTATTATTTTTTACCATTTAATCAGACTTGATACTATCTAATTGTTATGAAATTTTTTTAAACTGTGGTTGGGACTACACTAAACACACATATTTTTGATATTTTTTCGAATGGTAATATTTGTTTACGAATGGTAACATTTTTACTGTGTTTGTGCCTTTGTGGCGTGGCGGTGTCGATAGTTGACGATGGTCCGAGTTGTGAGTGTTGTCGGCGGTACATAAAGATGACTTTTTTTTATTGAAAAATTTTATACTTTAAGTAATTATTATTATAATCATAATTTATAAAAAAATAATTAATAAATAATTGAATTTTAATTAAAATTCATTTAGGGTAGTTTTGAAATAGAAAAAGCCATTTTCGCAATTACTTTCAGTGTAAGAGTATTTTTGAAAATATTTTTAGAAAGAGTGGTTTTTATGTAAATAACTCATATTTTTTTCTATATAAAATTTTTAATTTTTGTAATGAATTTCTTACTCAAATTGAATATATTTTTATTGTATCCCGTGTTATTATAAAATCTTAGATCTGTCACTATATTTATGTGTATTGTGTAATTGGGGCAAAATAGTTTAAGAATAAGACGGTAATATTATCCCTATTTTATAAAAAATTACTTGAATAATTATTTATAAATAGATGGACCCATTGTAATACGTACACATGAACTAGGCTATACTATAGCTGAAAATGTTATAGCACCAAAATCACGAAATAAAAAACATGAAGAAAAATGTGAATGCAAGATAGGAAGATGAAAATTTTAGGCTTGTTGAGGTGCAAAAGCGGGCCAGCCTAAGGATATACGCAAGACAAAGCATCCAATCAAAACTTTTTACGTTCCGTGAGCACGGAAAAAAGAACATTCATATATGTATGGACTTACTCCAAGAAACATTACCGTGTATGTAATTGACGCATGGCACTTCAGATTTTCAACATGGAATAACTCCATTTAACTTTGGGTATCAGTTTTGATCTTATTCACCTAAACTATTATTTTGACTATATAAATAAATATGTGATTTTATGATCTTATGAAGGAGAACTTAATTTTACTGCCGTCACCTTCCTAAACACAAGTAATGGTCCGATCTCAACATTTGCCAAAACTGGCCCATTAACATGTCAAAATCAATCACAAACGAATAAATTCTACTGATACATTTTAATAGGTCAAAAAGGACTTACGACTCTACTTGGCTGTTTTTAACCTATATATACAAACTATTGTTGATAATGATACTCTTTTTAGTTTTAGAGCAATTATAGGGAGATATTTAAAAGTGATATTCTTACATGACACACATTCATTGTGTGAATGATTATATGATAACTTTTTCATTATCCAATACAAGTGTGTCACATAAAGATGTTACCTATTAATGTCTCTTTTTCATGCCCCTTTAGAATTTTTGTTAGTTTTAGGTCTTAAAATTAGAGAAGAATTAAGAGCTTGTTTGATTCTCATTATTCTTTAAAATTAATTTTATTTATTATTGATTTGATAATTTATCAATTACAATCACATATTTCAATTTTTTTTTAAAATTTTCAAATACAACGTTCTACTTTTCTCCTCATTATAATTTCCCCAAATTTAGACAAATAATGGATCAAACAAGCTCTAAAGCTAAATGATAAATCGAAATCTGAGAATCTAATTTGGTTAGATAAATTAACTATATAGGAAACTGCATGGTGATGCTCATAGAGCTCATTCAAATTTGTTGCAAACTCTTATATAATTATTTCTCGTTACTTTTTAGGTTCTTAACTCGTGATATTCATTTTTAAACGTTCACTTCAACTCTTGTAGGGCAGAGTTTAACATAACCATTTTTCCTCTATGATGCTATAAGGTAAATTCTTGATAAAGTAATTACTAATAAAAACCATGCAGACTCGATTGCACCAAATGCATTATTATTATTATTATTGTTTTTGTTGTTGTTGTCGTCAGTTGAAGGGAGCCTTTTCTTCTCTACTTACCCAAAAGTAATAGATGACTTTCTGTTCGTCTTCACAACTATTCTCCCTTTTCCTATTCTTCTATTTCAATCATTTCCTTACTCTACTTACTGCATCTCAATCTTTTAGTGGGCATTCACCTCGGTATACTAGGAATAAAATTCCCTTAAAAAAAACTAAAGAAATTATGTTTTGCCGTCGATCTATTGCAAATTTCTAGCTCAAAAAATCTATTGCAAATTTCCAGCATGGAAGAGGTAACATGTAATACGCTATATATAAGCGTTAAAGCGCAGAGGTTTGCTTGTTTTATGTAGAGGATTCATCGGCAAACTTGAAAAGGAATCAGTTGCCAAACCCCTCCAAACTCCACCGATGCCTATACATATACACTTTTGCGGCCTTGCCTCTGCTAATTCCCAAATAATCCACACTTAAAGGACATAACAAAAATAAAACCCCATTTTTCAATCCCTGAATCTTGCTGCCTGCATTTTCAATTCAATTCAACAACTGGGGCATCATCTGTTCAAATTCAATGTAACTCAATTTCCCTGAAAACTCTTTTCATTTTTCAATAATAAATTTCGATGCAAGGAATAAGCTTTAAGATTAGAGAAGGAAGAAATTTTTTTTCCTTTTTTGCTTCTTTTTGGTTCTCTCTTTAGGGCTTGTTTTGTAGTTTTGATAGACCCAAGAGGGTTTTGTACTTTTGTTGATAACTTTAGGATTTTTTTAGGATGCTGATTGAATTTAAGATTTTTGAAGAATCTTTCCAGAATTTGGCCTTAAGCATTGTTAATGCTGAGTTTATACGAGTAAATACTTGAGAAAATCATTGGTGAGAGTCTCAGGCTTTGCTGCATGTTTCCGTGAAGTTTACTTGAATTATACAGGAACTTCCATTTGAGCTGAATAGTAACATCCAGTTTTGTCATGTTACTTCTTTACATTTTTCTTTTATTTATTATTTTTATTTTTGCTCTGTTTCTCCTTTGATAATCGAAAATATAGGTTTTTGTTTGGAGATAATTTCATATGGATTTATTTGGACCATATGACAATGTTGTCATTGTGGATCTTAGATGGTTGGAAACTATCTGATTGTATATCTTTCCTTCAACTGTGATTGCTTATAGACATTTCCTTCTGCATTTCCTGGAGCATTAGCATGGAAAACATGTTATGCCAGGTGATTTAATTGTTTCTGCGAGAATGATGGTCATCGTTACTGTTTTTAAGCGATAAATGATGGTTAACTAATCTATTTTTTGAAATAGTTACTGTATGGTTCAATCCCTTTACATCTGAATTTTCTGACTACAAATCTAAAATTACACTTTTTTGCATCATAATCTTTTTGTTTGTGTGTGTGAAATAGCTAATTCTCTCTCTTTCTCTCTCTCAATTGTTCCAGAAATTGGTCGTTTTGAAATGGCCAATAATCCTCAGTTCGCAGGCGCACAGGTATGACGTTATCATATCATTTTTCAATATATTACATTAGAAGTTGGTCAGATATATCACTGTTTATCTTTTGATAAGTGTTCTAGAAACACTCCTCTTTTTATAGGGTCTGATTGTTCCTCTTTTAAATAACAAATCAAACATAAAGAATAGCGCAGAACATTTAGATAATAACCTAATTATGTTTCCTAAAAAATGCATCTAAATTCGCTAAATATATGATCTAATCGATTATGATCTCCGCCATATGTGCAGAGCCACAATACTGCCTCTTTTCTGTGACACCTTTCCGTGATACATACACACTCAGATATGTGTGCTCTGTGTGCATATGCATCTTTCATGCTGTGAGTAATATAGTAATATATAATGTCGACTAAAATAAAATTGTTTAATGCATTTGGCAACACATTTATAAAAGAATTTCTTATAAAGGTCCATATTAAATTGATTTTTGAAGTATCAATTTTTTCCAACTTTCATTCTCAACCACACATTCTTTAAAAAATCACTTTTTCACATTTATTAAGAGTACTTTTAACCCTGCGTTCCCCCAAAAAAGATAACTTTCACAAAAGCGAAAACTTATACCCTTTATGTTGGTTTATAAATTGCCACTTGACATTATTCATTGGTTCACTTGACATTTACGTTTTTTTAAAAAAGTATCTGATAAAATGATGCCACATGGCATTTTATAATTCAGTTTATAAACAACTCGTTTATAAACGGTTGCCAAACACTGTTTTGATGGGCCCTTGTTGATGCTCTCACTTGTGAATCACAATACTTTGACAAACTTGTATTTCTTGCACTATTAGAATGAAAGACATGATATAAGAGAAGTATGCAGACAACCAAGAAGGTTGAGGTTTGATCGGTGTCATCAATTATGTGATTGGAATAACATGTATTTTTGTGAAACTGTGGAACAGTGTGAAGAGCAAGGAGACATTAGCTCATCTGGGCTTCTCCTGGAATTTGCACTGAGAAATTTAAGTGCATGACATATATTTTACTTTAATTTGATTGGACCCGATCTTATGACATCTCGTCCTCTGCTGAGTTAGGATTAATAACTCACTGCTTATTTCCTTCTTTTTTTTTTTTTTTCATTGCTGATTATCTCATCTTTTGATGTCCCTTTTATAGTTTCTTTTGTCAACTTCTTTGATTAGTTTCCAAGTATTCTAGAGTATCTGTCTAGGAACACACACAAACAAATGCAATTGTTCATGTGGTTCATGTGTAATTATGAACTTATATAGTTTTGTGTATTACTGTGGTTTTCTGTCTATATGGATGTTCGTGAAAAGCCTTTTCGGTCTCGTATGATCAGTCCTGTTGGTCCTCTACCACCCATCTCAATGCAAGTATGGTTTCTGGTTCTTACTCCTAGTGATGCTTGCCATACTTTTTGGTAGTAAAATATTGAAATCTAATTAAAAAATTTTGCTGAACTCCCTTTTGTTTCAGTTTCGACCAGTGGCACCACCGCCTCCGCCACAG
>CAVNYN010202721.1:0-35218 GCA_963692815.1 Nyctanthes arbor-tristis | reverse complement strand
ACTCTTTTTTCTCTCTCTCTCTCTCTCTCTCTCTCTCTCTCTCTCTCTCTCTCTCTCTCTCTCTCTCTCTCTCTCTCTTTCTCTCTCTTTCTTTTTTGCTATGTTTTTTTCTCATTGCTACTGGGTAACAGTGCGTCCCACGTAACATGGAGCATTATTCTAATTTTTCTTTTATTATTATTAGTATAAATTATTACAAACTAAATTCTCTTCAACAAATTGAAGTTTGAATTGATCAAAATGTGCAAGGAAAAAAATCAAAATTAATCAAGAATTAAATTTAACACTAACATTTTCGCTTAAAATCACAAAAGTCTAATTAATTAATTATTATATTATTATAATGACCGTTCAAGATATATTTTACAAGAGTACCTAATCTCAGTTGTCATAGTAGAGTATTAAAAACTCGTAGTATATAAAGAGTATCGAACACATAGAACGGAATCTAACACATAAAACAAAGTGAGCGAGAGATCAGTTTAGGAACAAGATGGATCATGAGGCCCCATCATCGCCAGCTGACCTTGAAACTCCACTTAGTGAGTAATAATTAAGTGGTGGTAAAGTTTGAATTATATTTGTATGATATTGTCTTTGATTTTAAACAATTTCTCATCATCTCATGTCGTGCATGTTTAATAATTTCCTTCATAAGTCCGGGAAAGCGAAGAGGATTTTTTAAGACGAATTTCCAAGCCACTGCACAAAGCATGTAGTCAGGGCAACTGGAGGGATGTGGAGAAGATTCTTATCAGCCAGACTCCACAACATAGAGATTATGTGGTGACCAATTGGCTCCCAGGAACTGGAGAGACGGCACTCGTAGCGGCTATCAAGGGAGGAAAAGCAGGGTTGGATTTTATCAAGAAGCTGGTTGATGAATTCAAGGCGGATCCCCAAAGCGGCCTGACCAAGAAACAATATGGCACTGACAATACAGCACTTCACGAGGCAGCGATGCACTCAAGTGATGTCGAAGTAGCGAAGCTGCTTGTGACAAAATGTCCCACCTTGCTAACTCTGCCCAACAGGGATGGACTTCTCCCACTGCACTTAGCTGCCAACCACTGTCGGAAAGACGTGAGTACTGCATATCGAGAACGAAAAGTCATGACTGAATATCAACAACGACAGAAGCACATGACTGTATACTTGATGTCTGCTCTCCTCCAACCCAAAAATAATCAAGTCAGAAGTATTTGGGACGACCTGTTCAAAGAAGATAAAGATCGCGTTAACCTTTTGTTTCATTTGGCAAAAGGGGGATGCTATGGTGAGTGATTTCCCCTTTTTTAAAGCAGTATAGATGTGTTTAGATGTAATAGTAAGTCTTATAAAAGTAACAATGCAAAATAATCTACAATAAGCAGAACAAACACCTAATACACTTGAGGCCTGTAGATCTGGAATCTGAGCTTAGCCCTATAATTGAATAGGTTAGGCTTCATAATTGGCCTGTGGCTGTGGGTGAGTAGTTATAAAGATTATTTTTATTCTCTATATTTTTTATGATTTTGACTATTGATGATACATAACATAGATATTGTGATGCTGCGCATGTTGTCAATTTTAGATTTTGTTCTCTGTTTAATCAAATGGGAAGCGAGAAGGGACTTGAAATCCGTGAGGGACTACATCAAGAAGCTTGCTAAGGTAATGGAAGATGAGGAAAAAAACATCTTCCAGGTGATGGCTGAGGATACTGATGCTTTCACAAATGCAAGGGACTTCAATTTTTGGGAGTCCCTAATCTATTCCTGTTAGTTATCATATTCTTCTCCAATAATTTAATTGAAAATTATTTATCTCCTCTTCTACCGGAATCAATTAATGGATTATTTTCAATTACACCCCCCCCTTTTCTAAATGTAGATGCGCCTATGACAATGCCGGTTAAGCCGCCAGAGATTTTACTACAGGATTGTGATGACGAAGCCAAAAATCCAGATTCAAGAGGTAAGTTCGTTTTAGATATACATCTCTCTATTATTTATTTATTTATTTATTTAATTATTATTATTTTTTTTTTGTGGAAGGAAGAATATATATTCACTAATAGCATCAGAAAAGAGTACATTAGAAATCAAAGGAGGAGGGTTTCCGTTCCACTCAATACAACCAAGAAAAAGAATTAGACCAATGCCCTAGCTAATCGATGAGCAATTTGATTGGCAGTCTTAGGGACACAAGTTAAAGAAACATTTCCAAAATTTAGACAATTATGTCGTCAATCTTCTCTGACCAAGCCAAAGTATGATATATCTTGTCTTAAAGTCTTAATCGCATTGTAGCCAACTTGAGCATCCATTTCAATGGTAATGTTTGGCAAAGCTAGCTCCTGAACCCATTTTAAAGCTTCGCGAACACGCATTGCCTCAGCAATATTGGAGTCGAAGTCACCATAAAAACACTTGTTTTTCCTCTGAAGGTCATCAACAACTTTGAAAATCTTCTAGAAATCTTCTAGAGAAATCTGGATAACGGCATGAATTAATTAAAGGCAATTGAGAAAGCAAACAAAATTATGGAGAAATGGAGATAGTGCAGCTGACATGAATGGAGCAATCTGGAGACAAATTTCCACAGACATTGTGCCCTATAAATACCCCTCAGCCTTGTATCTTGTATGCATGAGTTGGAGGAGCAAATGAGGGCCAATGGCTGGAGATCATGGAGTCGTGAAGATGGAGTGAGAAGTGAGAAAATTGTGAGTGGCAAAGAGAAAATAATTACTAAGAGAAGGTTAGTGAGTATGGTTATAAAGTGAGGCGTGTGTTTGAGAGTAAGTTATTAGTGTCTCATTGGTACTATATTTTGTGAGTGTTAATAAAAGTTATTTATTTGGTATGTCACAAACTCAACAAGTGGTATAAGAGTTAATTGATCCAAGAGCAAGAGTATCAGAGCTTGTCGATTCACAAGTAAAGGTATTAGTGTCAGGTCAAGTGAGAGTCTGGCATATTATCATAGCAAGGTCAAGTGAGGGCTTTGTGGGTTTAAGAGTGGGTCGATCGAGGGCCTGAAGTTTCTAGAGTGCGGCATTTGAGGGGAGATTATTTGAGCTTTGGGTCATCGTGCACAATATTAAGATTGTGAAGCTTAGGGAACTTTGCTTGGATACGAGGAGGTAATCCAAGTCACAATAGGAGACCTATAGGTGGTAGGTGAAATTAAGAAGCTCAATAAATTAAGAAGTTTAATAATCATAAATACACCACATGGAAGACATTTATGAAGTCGTATCTCCAAGGCTATCACTTGTGGGAAGTAGTTGGCAGCGATGAAGTGACACTACTAGAGGATGTCGGAGCTCTAAAGAAATTGAAAGTCAAAGCAGGAAAGGACTTGTATGTGCTTAGGATAACAATCGATACTACAAAAAATAAGGCCTATAGTAGGGACTACCAGCGCCGACACCAAAAGTCGTCGCTATACCGTTGACGGGAAGAATTCCCGCATTTGTTGAGGCCTATATACCGACGACAAGTTGTTACTATAAGTACAATGTTTGTCGCTATAGGTGTAATAATCTATATAATATATATTATAAATGTAAAATGTTAATCAAAAATCCTAATAAAAAATCCATCTAGTCTAATTGGTTAGGTGCTTGCTCGTGAAGGGGAGGTCTCAAGTTCGAATCCTAGGGCGAGCAAATAATTTCTTCCGTTAACTGAGGTGGAAATGGGCCGGGCTACGAAGGGAGTCGGGTTTGGCTGCGTTGATGATGGTGGGCCGGGTAAAAAAATTTTTGTGGCCTAAAATCATCGCCGCTATAGGGTAGATAGCCGCCGCTATGAGGCCGTAGGTACGGGCCTATAGTAACAAAGTATGAGAGAAGAAGAATGGAATTTCGAGGCATGCCCTGCAATCATTGAGAAAGCTCACGGGAAGCAATCCAAATCAAATAAGGAGAAAGAATTTGGAAGAGTTATGTTTCTACCTCTACAACTATTTGGTGAAGATGATTCATCTGAAGGTGAGGAACACGAGGAGGTGTCTAACCAAGACTCATCTAAAGATGATTGGGTTGGAGACTCAATACGTGACAAGGTGGACACAACGTTGTTGGAATTGGAGATGCGCTAAAGCCTAGTAATAAAGAGATGGCTGCATCGACACAAATAAAGATGGTTGGAGATGGCGCTGACAGGAACCAAAGATATTTGGATACATCTCGATATAATTGGAAGAAGAGACTAAAATACAAAGTTGGCGCTAAAGAGGAGAATTGAACGTCATCACCAATTCCTTGAGAATCTTCTAGAGAAATCTGGATAATGGCACAAATTAAAAGCAATTGAGAAAGCAAAGAAAATTATGGAGAAATGGAGATAATGCAGCCGACAAGAATGGACAAATCTGGAGACAAATTTCCATCGACATTGTGCCCTATAAATACCCCTTGGCCTTGTATCTTGTATGCAAGAGTTGGAGAAGCAAATGGGGGTCAGTGAGTGGAGATAATGGAGGCGTGAGGATGAAGTGAGAAGTGAGAAAATTGTGAGTGACAAAGAGAGAAAATAATTACTAAGAGAAAGTTAGTGAGTATAGTAATAAAGTGAGGTGTGTTTGAGAGTAAGTTATTAGTGTCTCATTGTGTAATATATTTTGTGAGTGTTAATAAAAGTTATTTTTTTGGTGTGTCGTAAACTCAACATCCTCTAATAAAGTTTGCTTCCACATCCCAATTCAACACGCCAAATCCCACCTTGTTACTATCTGGAAATATGGCTACATCCACATTCAGTTTAAGGCTTCCTTCGGCTGGTTTTTCCCACTTTGCCTTTGGAGAGTTGGTGGTCGACTGGGAGTTAACGTTGGACAAAGAGTTTTGAGCCTCCAGCCATTGTTGTAGCTTTAACTTGTCCAAGGATACAGTCTTCCATATCATGAAAGCTTTGGCATTCCATACGACCTTGTTTCTGTTTGTCCAAATTTCCCAACAAATCATGGCGGCAAGATTCCAATCATCCTTGTCCAAAACATCCAACAATGAGGAGAACCAACTCTTGAAATCACCCGAAGCATGTGAAGCCATACTAATATGGGAAGAAGACCATACCTTCCAAGCAAACACACAAGAAGAGAAAACATGCAAAATTGATTCATTTTCATATCTGCAAACTGGACAGCATGCGTCAACATTAATCTGTTTTGCCCGTAGTTGATCAACCGTAGGAAGGACGCCTCTTGCTGCTCTCCAAACTAGATTCTTGATTAATGGCATAGACTACAGGATATCCTTGCAAGGGGGTGCTCTTATAAATCTGATTTTGTAATTTTCTCTTGCAGGGTCTGACTGTGAGAAACTCTGGACTGTGGCTCAAGTGATTGGTAAGAGATTTACGGATCTATGTGTTAGTAACACACAAATTAAAAAATGAATAATGCTATTTATCTAGATTGAAGATCAAGTCTAGTTGGTATTTTCTCATTGGATAATGAATGAGTGGATGTCTCCATGTAGTTATGGTTATCCACCCATCCTTTAATGTAAAAATGCCAATTAGACTAGAGAACGATTTTCAGTGTCGATAAATAACACTATTCTTAAGAAATAAAACATTAATATCCATGGACGACAATAAAATTGTTTTAATTAATCCATTTTATTTTTACATGCAGTACCAAGTGTGAAGCGCATTCGTGACAAAAAATTATCGCATCATCAAGCACTTGAACTAGTTCACAAGATATGCTCAGATGTTGTCGGTGCCAATCCAACCAAACGTAGGTTATTTCATAAGCCATTTCTTCAAGGAGTACAGAGTGGACTACACGAGTTCGTGGATGCAATTCTGGAAAATCACATGGAAGCTATAGATTTTATAGATGAGGAAAATCGTTCAGCATTTCATCTTGCCGTAAAGTACCGTCATGAAGAGGTCTTAAAGATTTTGCTTCCAAAGTTGAATACGTTGGAAGGTTCACGTCGCTATGATATCCATCGGAACAATATATTGCATTTGGTGGCATATAAAGCCAGTCAAGATCGACTTGATCTTGAACCTAGAGGCGTTCTTCAAATGCAACGTGAAATCCAGTGGTATAAGGTATTTATTATTATGTGTATATGTAATTAATTCTCATGTTGTATAAACATAGTAAATTTTTTATTTCTTTTTTCAAAGTAGAGTCAGTAAAAATTAAAATCAAGTCTAGCATGTTTATACTTAGATACTGGACCTATAGAGACTTCAGGTTTGATTATCCATATATGCACACTTATAAGTAAAAATTAAAATCGATTTCCGTTGTATTGAGTATATACTTGTTAACATGTTTTCCTTTCATAATAGAGGGGGGGGGGGAGATTACATGATGATGATGATTATTATTATGCGCCGACATCACATCAATCAATAATTGATCGCACTTGATGCATGCAGGAAGTGGAGAAACTTGTAACGCCTGAAGAAAGGAAGAAAAAGAATTCGGGTGATGAGAATTTCGATGAGGGAACATTGAAGGAATTGCTTCGACAACTGGTAACGAATGAAAAGACGAAGGAAAAAGAATTGAGGGAAGTAACGTTGAACGATTTGGTAGCCTTGGAAGAAATGAAATCGAGGAATTTGGCTGATAGGACGTTGAGGAGATTGCTTCGACTACTTGTAAGGAATGAAGAAAAGAAGTCAAAGAAATTACGTGATGTAACATTGGAGGAATTGGAGGAACTGGTACCGTGGGAAGAAATGAATTTAGGTAGAAAGACACCATTGGAAATCTTTATTGAAGAGCATGGTGAGTTGGTTGACAGCGAAAAAAAACGGTTGAAAGAAATGGCAACTGCGTGCATGGTGGCATCTGGGTTTATTGCTTCGGCGGCGTTTGGTGTGGTAATCTCGGCTCCCGGAGGTAATGATAGCAATGGCCACCCCATTTTGTCCAAAGAGCCTTCCTTTCTGGTATTCGTCATAGCAGGTATTCTTGCATTTCTCTTGGCGATAGATTCTATTATATCTTTCATATCCCTTTATACCTCTGGCTATGGAAGTCGAGATTTTCTTCGCCCCTTGCCTATCAGAATGATTATCGGCCTAATTTCCATGTTGCTGTCCCTGTTTACCCTGATGATTGCCTTTAGTGCAGCAGTATTTCTTGTAATTGCTAAGCAAAATGTCATCTGGCTTGCACCCATAGTCGTATTGGCTGGTGTGCCCGTCATCTTGTGTGCATACTTGCAGTTTCCTCCCATGTTTGATATGATCAAATCCACTTTTCGTCCTGTCAATTTAACAGCACTGCCTCAGTAGACTTCAGTCCAAATGTCGTCTATAATCATATATATGCCAGTCTTCATTCCATCTGTCTTTTCGTCATCTTGAGGGAATCAGCTTTTAGTATTTCAGTGTCTTCAATCAATCTCTCTTTGGATATATTGTATTAATCCGTATGTGTGTTGTTAGTCCAATAAATAAATAAGCAGATGGGTGGTTGCTATTTATTTATTTTTTTTTTTTCACTATTAAAAAAAGGTTGGATCTCCTGCTGTTTTTCATCGAATTCAAGTCCTTAATTTATGTCCTCTGTGTTGTAATTATTGATTGATAAATAAAAAGTAATGCGTTCTTCTGCTTTGTTTATTTGTTCAATTTCGATATACACAATTAATTAAAGTATGTGTCATGTTAAACCACAAATGTGAAATGTCTCCTATTTGTTGTGCGAATGAGACTCCATTTACCGAATTATTGAAACTCCGAGCCCGCCTCAGGTATACCCCCTTCATTAACTTGTGTAATTATTTTATTGAGTACAATTTCACACTTATTCATTGTAGTAGGACTTCTTTCTTAGATATTGAAATTGTATTGTAACTTGCAAGACATAATATCAGAATCAGAAGAAATAAAAGATTCTAGTTATAAATTATCATCACTTGTCCATCAAACTTTCTTAAACTATCGGGTATTTTATTGCATATATAAATCTAAGATCAGGGTTCATAATTAAGGAGAAGAAAACGATAAATCAATCCATGAATTGCTTTATCACCGATACATATTCATTTAAATCACATTCTCCTGATAAAAAATGAGCTCTCCAGTAAGTACACAAGATGATGAAGAAATACATTCCAAGAAAATCTGTTTTTCTTTCTTGCTTATGGACAATCTAGCTTTAGGTCTTCACGCCACCCAAATTCCTCCAAGAATGGTAATACCAACCAGCCAAATCCCGTCTGCACAAAAATATATAGAAGAAAATGAATTCAGTAGGAAGAGATAATGGATTGGATTCTCTTCATAGTTAATTAAAGTTTTTTCTTCTCCACCTCTCTTGCACCACTAAAATGGTTCCTAAGAATTCAGTCAACCAGAAAAGTTTATAGTATAATTAGTCTCCACAGTCCAAGAAAACTTATTTATTACAGTCATTCAGTATATAATACTCCCTCCGTTCTATAAAAATAGACTCATATATATCAATCTTTTAGGTAGATTAAGAAATGTAAATTTATGTGATTGGAAATATAAAATTTACACTTGCTTCCTTAAGAGCATCCATGTTTGTAGTGCTAAGGTAGGTTGTTAGTAGAGTTGCTAGTTAACAACTCAAAAAATAACCTACAATGATAGTATTAAAGTAGTTGCTAAAAGCATTCAATTTAACAAGTTGTTAGTTTTATTGTTAAAGTTAACAAACTTACCACTTTATGGGTATTATTTCTTCTTTTTTATCTTAATTAAATTGGGATTGGTCTACTATTTGACTATTGAATTGATGATAAATTTAACACTCTTATTTAGAATCGTCAATGTTACACAAATTAATAGTTAAATTTAACTTTCTTAGGTGTCATTTAATAATTACTAAGAACTCTACTTTTTACTTAAATAGATAGTTAATTTTAGTATTACCAATGTGGATGTTCTAATAGACCTTTATTCAATATTGAATAAGTCATTAGTGCATTACAAATTTATTAGTAGTTAGACTAAGGACATATTTAAAAAAGAAATTAATTGTTCAATCCCGTTTATATAAATAGACTATAATTTGGGATAAATAAAAATAGAAACCTGGCCTATTTTTAGAGGAGGAAAGGAGTATTAAAGGTTGTTGTATGCAGTACGTGGGTAGTTAATGTTTGAAAAGTAAGTTGTTGCTTACTTGGGGTGTATATCCACCAATTTTTCTACAAAATCGAAATTGGTTCTGTTAATGTGCCCGCTTATAGAGTTGGTATTTGACATGTGTAAAAATAATAAATCCATCAGTGCACTTTGAATTTAATAAATGAATAAAATAATGTCAACTCTGCACGCGAACACATTAACAGAACCAACTTCAATTTTATAGAAAAATTGGTATATTCACCGTCAACTCCAAATTCTCCACATTTTCCGTCGTATTCTTTTTTAAGTTAATATAAAGTAAAAGCGGTTAATTTGAAAACTAGAAGGGCCCCCTCCCCCCAAAAAAAAAAAAAAAAAAAAAAGAGAGAGAAAAAGAAGAAGAAAAATGCAAGTCAATGCAACACCAACGCAAGTCCTTCATTTTCGACGATACATCCCCACGGAATAGTATCTAAATTGTGACATTTGCTGCATTTCAATGGTGACAATACCCAATCAATTTGCAACACCTTTAGTAGTGCATTTGTTTGGTTTGTTAATTGCAACTCCATCGCAGTCAATGGTATTACCGCTCAACCTTGCAAGGAGAGAGAGACGCATCCCTATCTCTTTTTCTCCACATTTTTTTTAATGCTCATACCGCTCACTTCAAATTTTCACCCTTTTTTTCATTATTTTTTTAATTTTTTACAATCTCTTTCTTCTCTTATAATATCTTTTTCATACGTTTTTCTCCCTTGTTATTTCATTCAGTTAAATCTTTTTGTCTCCCCCATCACTTCCAATGCATTTAGTCCAATTCACGCCTATGTGGTAACTAGATTGACAGGGTGGTAATGAATTTACTAAATGGACATGAACATTGCTAGAAGCTTCCAACGCAACTGTCTGCATGCAATGTGCATGAATTTAAAAGAAAGAAGAAGAAAAGGAAAAATGCAAGACAATGCAACGCCAACGCGAGTCTTTCATTTTAGATGATAAAACCCGGCGTGGTAATATCTAGATTGACATTGGATGTATTCAATGGTAACAATACCCAATCAATTTGTAACACTTTTAATCTTACATTTTATTGGTTTGTTAAGTACTGCATACAATTCAAACTTGCAAGGGGAGAGAGACGTAGGCTCATCTCTTTCCCCACTTTTTCTCTCGTCATTTCATTCAATTAAAAGATTCATTCTTTATATCTGTCTCCCTCATCAATTAAAATATGGAAAAAAGAAAAATAGAGGCAATCGATTCTTTAGGTACACATTCTATGGAGTTCATTGGATACCATAAAATGGTGTATGGACTCCATAGGAGGACTATTCCTATACAAGCATCTCTAATACATTTAGTCCATCCGTACACATGTGGCAACCAAATTTGATAGGAATCCCAACTTGTGTGGCAATAACTTATTGGGCATAGTCGAATAGGTGGTTTAGTTAAATCAATTGGGCATAGTCTCTATTGAAACATAATGCGAGATAATGTTTCAATATAGACTTGGAATATACGTAGTATTAGTCGTGGACCATAAATTATATATCATCTGGATTGTGACATTAATTTGTTGTATTTCACATGTGACAAGTCAATGTTCAATAGATTTGCAACATCTTTAGTCGTACATTTTATTGGATTTTTAACTCGAGCAATTCATCCCAAATTCAAAGTCGTAGTACCGCATGATTTTAATATGTAATAAGATTACAATACATTAATATATGCTTATTATTATACTGAGGCTATTATGATTGTTACCCGATTAACAAATTGATCGATTAATTGTGCAAGTCTTTAGGGATGTAAAAGAGCCGAGCCGGCTCACGAGCCTAAAATCTCAGCTCGATCTCGGTTCGAGCTTCTTTTGTACATTTTTTTTTATTTTTTATTTTCAATCACTAGTTTCTAACATGCATGATTATGGTTATGACATGCATGCATTTACAAGTTATGTTAATCGATAAACTGAATTTTCCATAATTGTTACTCTCCCGTCTAATAACTATTAGTATTCTCATCCGTTTGAAAAAGATAGTCTACTTATTATATTGAATGTCTTTAGTTTTTCATTTTCATATATATATATATATATATCTTTAATTAATGCATTTGTTATTACTCTGCATCAACTACTCGCGTATTTAAAGTATTTTTAAACAATTAATGAGATATAAAAATATATATAAAAAATATAAGTAAAATTTTAATGTTTCAATTATATTAACTGTGGTTTATTGATTTTCATATAATATAATAAGATTATTAATTACTATGATTCCTTCCCTCTTTAGAGTCGTGTAAGTGGTGATAAACCATACAATATATCCGGTGGTATCTCCATGATACTAAAAGCCGCACAATCCACGTGTTGTCACTCAAATTCAAAGTCGCGGGTATTTTTTTTTCCCCTTCTGAATCTCATGATTTTCACATATTATAAGACTGTGGTGCATAATTAATATATTAATTAATCTTTTAGGAAACTGTTGTTAACTTGTTGCGTAATTGATGGCTTGTGCAAGTCCTTATGATCCATGCACGGAATACAAGTGTCAGAATTGCCTGGAATGAAACTAAACTATCGCGTTATCCCACTTTCTCCAAGGAGGCCAATTGACAAATGTCACTGTTTTTATTTAGAGTAATGTTATTTAACACCATTAGTGTTTGGCACCATATCAAGGTGGCATTGAATGATAAGTCAAATTAAGTGGGTCCTTTATTCATGCATTTAATTTCACTTATCATTCAATGCCACATTAGTTGCCACGTAAACTGATACCAAACACTATTGGTGCTACATAACATTATTCTTTTGTTTATATACTGAAGAATCGAGGATCACCAACGTTGACTTTTGGTACAAATGAAAGTAACAAGGAAATTACAACCTTTTGTTGTATTTATTTATCATTCAATGAGAGTGTAAAAATGCCGTCTTCTTTCCGTCAAAATGGACGGAATCTATCTATAAGGACCTTTCTGAAAACTTTTAAAAGCTTAGACACTTCAAGGTTGAAAAAAACGTTATGGGTAAAATTGCTTCATTTTATAAAAGTTAGGGACTTTCGTGAAATTTACCCCCTTTCTTCTTTTTCCTTTCTCCAATGCAGCCGGTTGACAAAATGTGACTTTTTTTGTTGGTTTGGAATTTTGAGTTTGTTTAGTGTCAGTCTCGTCATATGTTTAACATAATTATCTCACTAGAGACATATGGTGAAAGGTCACTTTTACTTTTTGTTTTTACACCAAAGATGTTTAATTTTGACTTTTGGTACAAATCGAGGTTATAGAAATCATAAGTTGAATGAGCGACGAATATGGAGGCTCTACTTGGAATTGGTATTAGATGTCTAACATCTACCTTTTAGAAGCACAACCAATGAAAGTGTGTTTGGTAATTTTGTTTTTTTTTTAAAGTGATTATTTGAAAAGAAATAAGATTTTAAAGCATATTTTGAGAACTAGTAAAAAAGTAACTTCACATCTTCTATTTTTAACTTCCCAATTAATATTTAACTTCCTTATCATGCAACAATCTATTTTATTTAAATTTTCTCATTACACCATAATTGATTTGATTGTGCACTACTTATATTGTGTATTTTTATTAGTTGGTTAGTTTCAAATATTTTTTTCTACCAAAAAAGAAATTGTAAATGATTTTTCACTGTCAATTATTGTCTGTGGATATTTTGTAATCTTTTGTGAAATATATATATATATATATATTTAATACAAAAGGGATATAGGGGAGGGGAAGGAAATTAGGGGAGCAGCAGGTGTGATTCGAACTTAGGACATCTTACTTGAACTGTAAATATCTATTCACTGTACTACAATTCAAACCACATCTTTTGTGAAATATTACATATTATTTTATAAAAGAAAAAATAAGGTTACGTATGATAATAAATAAATGTATTATTCAAACCATGTATTTTTTAGTAAATCAAAACTCACAAAGTAATTAAATAGTTAAATTACCCTACACAGGAAGTTAAATTGTATACAGTCGTCGATGCACAATTGTTGCGTGTTCGTATTGGAGAGTTTGCAACACAGGTAGGTTCGTCGGTCTATGTAATTTGAAGTGTTCCTATTACGGGGCACGGTTGTTATATTTTGGGGGTTTGTTGAGAAACTATTAACGCATATGTGGAGTATTATTATTTTTTATTATTATCATCTTAAAGAGAACAAGTCGAACTATTACTTTCATTAATTCAATTCATGCGCTTGCCTTAATTTCATATTCTAAGGTTTTGATTCCTATAAAGTCAATGATATAAAGTCAATAATTTGTACGTAAGAGATTACATTTTTTAGGAATATAATAATTCTCACTTATTCAATACAAATGAAATACTTAGTCTCAAAAAGATAGTCATATTCTCTCTTTCACATAGATTAATAAAAGTTTATTTAATAATATTGAAAAAGTAAATTTTAACATAATTCATCTATTATACCTTTTGATTTATTAGTTATTTCACTTTAATAATTCTATGTTTGATAACTATACACATTAAAGAAGAGTATATAAGAGAAATAATATTTCAATTACTCTTTAAAAAAGAAAATTGAATCATATTTTTGAACAGACGAAAAAAGAAATATCAATTATCTTTTTGGGACGGAGGTAATATAAGACATTAAAATTGAACAATTTTTATGTTTCAACATGTGGGATCCCATTGGTAAACGTGACTGTTATTTTTTTAAAATCAAAACTAGATAAATTTATTTAATCAAGAGAGACAAAGTACTAGTAAATGTGACTATTATTTTATTGTTTTTACGCATATAAGGCTAACAACCTTGACAATGGGCATTAAAAAGGATTGTCTGACTCTTATTCTAAGTTTTGTCTCTTTTCTTTTCTTTTTTTTTTTTGAGAGTTATTCTAAGGTTTTGATTTCTGTAAATTCATTGATTTGCAAGTAAGAGATTACGTTTTTGGGAATATAGTAATTCCTACCTATTCAATAATTACCCAACAATATCACGTAGGTAATTGCCATGTAAGACTATGATAAGGATTTATATATATATATATGTGTGTGTGTGTGTGTGTATTCTTCTTGAAGAATTGTTGCCTGTAACAATTAACAAATTGATGAATTGTGCAAGTCCTTGTCCCTGAAATACAAATGTTAGAACTGTATAGATTAATACAAATCAAATATATGGCATTAAGATTGAAGAATTTTTATGTTTCAACATGTGGGATCCAATTGATAAATGTGACAGCTATTTTTTTCCCCTTTAATCCAAACCACCTTGGCGATAAATTTATTTAATCAAGAGAGACAAAGTACAGATAGATGCAACTATTATTTTATTGTTTTTACGCATATAAGCTAACAACCTTGACTACAAAAAAAAGAGGGGGGGGGGGCGCTAACAACCTTGACAATTGGTTTAAACAAAAAAAAAAAAAAAAACCTGACAATTGGTATTAAAAAGGGTAGTCCGATTCTCACTAGAGTGAGTAGATATGTTTAAAATGTGTTATTATAATTAAATATTTATCAAATTTTTTTTAATGGAGAAATCTAGCCCCTGATTACCCAATTTCATGAGTAATTAATGGTCATATTTCTAGCATAGACCAATTGAAAATTTTACCCTAGAAAAATTTAAATCTCAAACCAATCCAACGTCTTAATTGATAGTCTTATCCCCAAAGGCCGATACGTGAAAGGACCCACATGTTTGAAGGCAGACACGTGTCTGGGAGGTTTCATTTTAACTTCTATAAATTTTTTTTGTACAAACTAGTAATTATCCTTGCTAAAGAAAGATAATATTATTATGTGTATAGGTTGTGATTATCAGTTTTAGCCGTCCACAAGTTGGATTTTAAGTTTTCAGATCGGAAGAGCGTCGTGTAGGTGCATCTACTTCTACTATGTTCCTTTATATGTTGATCGTCGTCTCTACGTATGAGTGGGCAAATTTTCTTAAAACCAACCCCACCCACCAAATCAACTTTGTTAAAACAAATGGATTGGGCTAGTTTTAATATCATGGTTTCTATTTCCTGTTGGTTTGGGTTCGGTTGATTTTGTCAAAACTAATATAAAACCCATTAAACCCATCTAACTAAACCCACGTAGAATTCCTTCAGGTACGATCCCAGCTAAATCCCTAAAAGGTTATATATTTCTATCATATGAATTGAATACTCTAATTATATCCAATTTGTTATTTTAACACTTCGGTTAGAAATTTCTAAATTAATTAGAATCTCTAGACTCTGTTTATGATCTCTTTGGAGGTTGAGTGAGTCAAATTAGTATTTCAGTACTGTTTGCCGAGTCAGCTACGTATATATGTGCATGCTTAATTTGCAGATTGTATTCGCGTGTGTACTTCTTGTTGACTCAGAGTATCAATCTTGTGGTGACTCAGTGTACTTTCTTTCGTGTGCTCTTCCGATCTCGGTGTCTCATCTCCAATAGCTCAGTTTTTGCGCGCTTCAGTGGGGGCATTAAACCAAGATCTTGGCATTGGAAGGTTTGAAATCTCTCGTTTACTAAGCAATTTGCCTTCTCTTCCGGGTAGAAAGGAGGTGGTTTTGTAGCCGATCTCGAAGCCTCCGTCCTATGGTACTTTAAACGTCCATCAACGTCGCGGAGCGTAGTTCAGCCTGCCTTGGAGGGGTGCAGGCTTTCATCGACATGGCTATGATCAGGTTTTGGGGTGCCTGCCTTGGCATCTTTTCCCGCATCTTCTTTATGCCCCCGTTGCCCAGATTGTACCTTTTCCAGGTCAGCTGTTCTGGGCTTCAGGGTTTGATATCATTGTATTTGGTCTAGCTGTTGTTGCATGTGTTGCATGGTCTGAAGGATCTCATCAACCACAAGTTGAGATATCGGTGGTGCCGGATTTGGACTGGGAATGGCAGCCTGTTGATCGGCGGGAAGGGGATCTTCATCTCTCATTGTTCGAGAAAGAGACTTGGCTGCGATTGGTTGATTGTTGCTCATGGTAGCGTTGCGGCTGTTAACCGGCCCTCCTTTTAGCGCCAAATTGTTGACAACGAATTATGCTGGGATTAGATCGTCTTCAACAATTGAATGATTCTTGATTATTGTTCTTTGTTTCCTTCTTTTTCAATCACAACACATGTAGTTTGGGAATTTAATGTTGATAGAACGAAAAGTAAATAGCAAAAAATGAAAATCTCCTCACTCATCGACATGGTGGGAGGGGTTTTATAGGAAGATACATCTAAGTGGAGCACTTCGGGGCATATACTCTACGTGTCTAGTTTGAGTCATAGGTGACGTCTACATGTATCTGGTCACCACCTACGTGTATGATAAAGATCGCTTGTTTCCACTAACTGGATCAGTTCGTTTCTTTTTAGTACGGTGGAAATATACAACCGATCTATGAGGTCAGTTGTCTCATCAACAAAACCCATTAAACCCAGCTAACTAAACCCATGTAGAATTCCTTTAGGTACGATCCCGACTAAATCCCTAAAAGGTAATATATTTCTATCATATGAATTGAATACTCTAATTATATCCAACTTGTTATTTCACCACTTAGGTTAGAAATTTCTAAATTAATTAGAATCTCTAGACTCTGTTTATGATCTCTTTGGAGGTTGAGTGAGTCAAATTAGTATTTCAGTACTGTTTGCCGAGTCAGCTACGTATATATGTGCATGCTTAATTTGCAGATTGTATTCGCGTGTGTACTTCTTGTTGTTAGTCCAAACAATAAATAGGCAGTCGTGTACTCCTTGTGTTGTAATGATAAACAAAGTAATGTGTTCTTCTTCCACTTTGTTTATTTATGAAAAAATAATTTATATTTGTTAGTGTATATTAGCTAGATAAATCCCACAACGGCTAATATATATGTGAGCTCGTAATCGCTAAGACCTAATGAGCTCTAATGGCATTGAAATGGGGTTTTCACATTACTGGTTGGATTATATGAGGGTTCAATTGCCAGCCTCGCTCCTAATTACAATACTTCTTTCGTAATAGTTGTTTAAAGAAAATGCTAGCTGAGCAGTTCCTCCCGAATTCGACTTTCTCCTCTTGACAGTATCTCCAATGGTATTTGCATGCTCAATATGGCACTAAGATACCTATATGGCACTTCAAAATACGGCGGACGTCTAGCATCCTTTCTAACTGTACGTAGAGATCCGAGTCTATGTATATTTTTTTCCATTAACTCTCTTCTTCTTGGATCCATAATTAATTAGTGTATATGCTTGCCCAACTGGTACTTCAATTCACACTCGCTGGGTCTGCGGATGTTTTGTATATCCCATTCTTCCTCTTTATTATTTGACACATTATACTGTGTTAATGCACATTTACCAATGTGCATCCATTGGATATTTAATATGAGAGCCGTGGAAATAGTAAACGCTCTTCCCGTCCTGAAATCAAATACAAAATCTAAACCAAACTTCCAAAGGTACGATTGTCAAAGATGACAGAGAGCAAATTTGCAAAACAACTCATGTAGCGGTATAATCAGGTGTAGACAACGCCACTAGTTTTGATCTCTCTCATTTAGAATAGAACTATGATCTCCATTTATTTAGAATGTTATGGGTCAAAATTATACATAGTCGTGCAGGAAGGAAACGTAGACAGGTTCTAGCTCATCAAATATGCATTTCAAGCCCTAGTGTTACTTGAAAGAAACAGCTTATATATATGTACCTATTCATAGAGTCCAAGTTTGGAATTTTGGTTTGGTCTATCTACAAGTTCTAATTATTTTAGATGAAGGATGCAAGTTACAGAGCTTCTATCGTGTATTGGAGTTGGATAGGGTTTTCACACTAATTTACGGCGTGATGGCTCATTCTCACTCAACATGGCTAAGCCAATTCAGATTTAAGATGATTTTTTGTCACCTTAAGACTCGGGTAAGTGTTAAAGAATCTCTTTCTAGTTGCTCTTAAACAATCAATGGAGATTCTCTTGAAGAAATACCGGGTTCTGTTTTTGGTGGCAACATGCTTGGTCCCACTAATTATGGGGTCAAATGAAGTGCTGATGAACCATACCGTCCCGTAGTATCCTTGTTATATGGACAGTAAAAGTTGCACAATCCACGTGTTGTTACTCAAATTCCAAGTCTGTAATAATCCTTGTTTTTTATATTGAGAGATTTTCACATATTATAATAAGATTGTGCTAGGATGATATCGGTGTTCATAATAATTAAGGAAAAGGAAACGACATAACAAGAATTACTTTGTTACTGGTACATTTATATCACATTCTCCTGCTAAAAATGAGCTTTCTGGAAAGTATATATCCAAGATGCATGATGAACAACACAGAAAATCTGTTTTTCTTTCTTGCTTATATGCAATCTAGCTTTAGGTCTTGAGGCCACCCAAATTCCTCCAAGAATGCTAATATAACTCCATTCGACCAGCCAAATCCCGTCTGCACAAAAACATGTTGAAAATGAATTCACGAGGAACAGATAATGCATTGGATTTACTTAATAGATATTGGAGTTTTTTTCAACACCTCTCTCTCACAGCCCTCTGGCTCCAATGTGGCGCTGAATCAGCGCCACATATGGGAACCAGACCCCACAAATTAAACCAAAAGCCCAACCCATCCCCTTCCTTTCCGATTCCCTTCTTCCTCCACCCCCCCCCTCTCTCTCTGTGCCTATGTGAGAAACCTAACAATGAACCCTCACCCCCAAATCGACCTTGTAAAAGGACTCGCCCAAACCCAACGGTACCAAACCCAAGTGCAGCTGTCTTTCCTTCGATGGAACCGCGCCAAGAAATTCAAGGAGATCCGCAATGACCACGAGCATTTTTGTGACTCCACATGACGGAATTCACAAAGCATAAACCCCAGAGAAAGCAAGCAAAGGACAAATATCATCGTCATTGCAGCTGTCGGTGTAGATAGATTGTAATCAACCGGCCCAGACCCCTCAACTCCAACAAACTATCGATTTTCCAACTAGAAAACCTAAAAAATCTCCAACCCATCTGGCAAGTTGCTTTGTAAATCACAGTAAAATCAATTTCCACTTGCAAGAAATTCAAACAAGAAGACTTCTTGAACCAAAAGGGAGGACTTTCAGTTCGTTTCTTATGTTCAGAAGCAGTCAACCACTGATTGGTTCATCCGTTATTTACCATCGATTGATACCACAAAATTGCCCCAAGTTTGAAGAGAAATGTGGGAGAAATCGCGGTCCGGAGGATTCTTTGGGTGGTTTATTTGCTGATGGTAGCAGCAGCAATTGCATTGGCACAGAGAAGTGGACGAAGAATGGAATCAGAAAGAGGCACAGACAACTAGGTGATTTTCTAAGAAAACCTCACCTCTCCCTTAAGCTCAAACAGCCACGTGGCAGTTTGAGCTCCGTAAGGGGAGGTGATGTTTCCATAGCCGGACCGGAGAAGTAAAGGAAGATGGAATCAGAATGGATGGGGGATGGGTTGGGCTTTTACTTTAATTTGTGGGTCCCACGTGCTTTTCATAATGGGGGATTGAAATTCATATTTTGGGGGGTCTGGTTCCCATATGTGGCGCTGATGCAGCGCCACATCCCCAGATCTGGTTCCATTTTTGGAACCAGATCTGTTTTCTTAGAAATCCCCCAAGAATTCAGTCAATAGGAAAAGTTCATAGTACAATTGGGCTCCACATAGTCCAAGAAAACTTATTTATTACAGACATTCGATTTATAATACTAAAGATTGCTCTATGCTGGTAATTTATGTTTGAAAAGTAAGTTGTTGCTTACTTGGGGTGTATATTCACCGCCGCCTCCAAATTCTCCACATTTTTCGACGTCATATTTTTCATGTATTGTCCCCGTTTTCTTGTAAGCCACGTAGTTGGTTCTGATCCACTTCACAGCAATATCTTCTGCTAGAGACATCGCCCTGTCCGATCCTGACCTTACCAGGCCTTCAACGATCATGTGTTGAAGTGGGGCCCAACCGTTGGGAAAGTCCCTGATTGAAATACATCAAAGATTAGATACTCAAAAGAGAGCATAATTCCATATTATTTTACAAACTCTAGACAGTAAGACCTCGAGAATGTCTCTAGACACTAGACGAGCCAGTGACTCATTACCATTGTTGTCCTGAATTTGTCAAAGAAGTGGCTATCCCCGCAGGGCGGAGCAAGCCTGAATTCTCAAGACTTCTAATGACTTCATCCACCACCTTGACGTCTACATTCATGAACAAGTCATAAGCAAATAATTAATCATAAAATTTGTGCATGATTCAAGACCTTTTGTATGATAGCGCCCCTGAAGAGAGATTCAGATAAACAAATGTGTCATATCTCAAACAACTTAAGCTTTTGGGTGAGGTGTTATGACTGCATGCTACTATCAAATCGAAATGCAATGTGAAAATTGACCAAGGCAGAACCTGTAGCTACTTAGAGCTTTTCAATCCATAAAAATAGGACACGGTAAAATTATATGAGAGGTTGAATATCAGAAACCTGAATGGAACAGCTGGATCCACAAAGGAACAAAGTTCGACGCAAATGACTTCTGATTCTGACTTGATGAGTTCCATGTGAAAGCATCCTGAAATTCCAAAAAGAAGCAGAGTTTTAATATCATTGTGCTCCTAGGAGGAGGAGCGCATTTGAAGTTTTGCATGAGATACCACCTGGGATGCGTCGAAATTTGTCAACCAGTAATCAAGCCACTGTCCCATCCCCGCATTCCATAAAATGGAATTCATGGCCTTCTTTCTAGCTTTAGAAGCTTCACTATAGTGTGCAGCTATTTTATCATCATGAATAACATTTGCCAAAGAGTTTATGTCAAGTTCCATCTGAACCAAAAATAGAATAGCTTATGTTATACATTTGACCGATCAACATGAAACTGCAATCTTATGTTTTTTACCTTCAGAATGAATGCATTCAGATCCACTGGTATGATTAAGTGTGTAGCTAACGTTGCAAGATCAGATCCCTTTCTGCAAATATGCAATCAGTCAAACCATAAATATCAAAATAATAGCTTGCCTCAGCAACTGACAAACAATATCAGATAATTGTAAGAAATTTCATGCTACCTCATCCATCTAGTACTGAAATCCCATCCGGATTCCGCTGCTGATGCCAGATCACGATATAACTGTGATTCTTCACAAGTATTTGAGAGGTTGGAAGCTATTTCCCGATCCTGCAAGGATAAAAATTGATTTGAACTTTGAATAAGTGGAATAAAAAATTCATAATCGAGACAACTATCACTCTGTAACAATACTGGCAACGATCAGTAAAGAAAAGGTTCATACAACAGTTGATGATTCTGGCCTTGGCTTATTCCACCATGCATAGTACCGATTTAAAGTATCTCCTTGAACCTTCAGCATCCTGAACGATCACCTTATGCATACCTCCAGTACAAAAATTATAGACCAAACTGGATAAATATGTTTTTGACCCCACACAGTCACATGCAAGCATACATGAAGTAAGTAAATGAGAGGATGGACTAGAGGGCTCATAAGTTAAAATAAAAGCACAAAGAAGGATACTAAACACTACTGACATGTTTGGTAGAAAATCATGTCCAGCATTATACACCAAACATGCACTAGAGGTGAAAACATCGGTAGGAGATAAAAATCAAAAGCAAAAGCCGAGAATCTATCCATACCTGAATTCCAAAATTCATGCTCCTTTAGCAATGCAGGGAGAGATTTTAAAACCAACTCCTTATCGCCTGTTCGATTATATATATCTAAGACCATTGAACTTAGGAGAGGTGGCTGGCTGCAAATGTCATTTGAAACGTTCAGTTCAACGTCAAGGCAGAATGTAGGCAGATGAATGCATCATAGAGGAAAATGGTTAACACATGATATGTGAGAATCTATACAAATGAGAAAAAGAAATGGGGGAAAAGAGAGAAAAGAATATTAAAGTAAATCTTTGTATCAATTATATAGTTATTTCACTTTATCTGAGTTTCCATCTTGTTCATAATTGAAAAGGATGAACAGCTAAATTTCACAATGAGAACAGAAAAAGTACTTATGCGTCTGTAATTGAGGAATGGAAATTAAGGATTTTATCAGTGTAACGATAAAGATATTAGAGAAAGCAAATTCAATATGGTTATGTTTCTGCCCGTCACATTAACCATGCATTAAGAGTACATTATGCATTTCCTATTGCTCGCCAATGTATAAAGAATCACATGGAATCATTGAAAAGTGATATATCAGAACGCAATTGTAACAAGAAATATAAAATTCAAAAAGCTCTGAAATAAAATTTCACAAATCACACAGTTATGTTTTAAAATTTTTAGTTTGTTTTCATTTAACTGGGCAATTTTGTCCAGTAAACCTTAATAGACCTACCATCATTGTCTATCTTCAATCTTCTTGGAGGCCCACAAAATGTGCCTAGGATTATAAAATGGACAGGTGTTACAGGTAAGGCATAGAAAATAAACTTGGGTCATCTGGTACTGAAAATTTTTTTCTCCTCATTCATTAAAATCCTACACCGATCTCAACACTGGCCTGGCAGAGAATGGAGGACAACAATAATAATGCATGAAACTTACAGGGGTTTCAAACAATACATACCTCCTGTTTGTGTAATATGCTCTTGCTCCATTGAGGATGTAGCCAAATTCATCTATAAGGGACATAAGATTATATACAATCCCTTTTGCAGTTTCATACATTCTGCTTGCTAGCAAGCCCCTGAATCAAAGCCATATGAACATTAAATGTGCAGGACAAAGGAATTATTTATTTATTTATTTTTTTGTTGGGGGGGGGGGGGGGATGGGGACTAAACTAAAGGAGAATATAGGAAATCAATCAAAGGATGAGTTTTTTGAATCAAGTTTCTTAATTCACTCTGTCTTTTCTACGAAAGTTCTTGTCTCATCAAAAAACAAGGACCAAAAACAAAACAATAAAGCATAAGCTATAAAACCAACCTTATTACCCAATAAGAATCCCAGTAATAAACCTCCCGGAACCGCGAACCTGGGATTATAACCGGATACTTCAAAGGCAGCAATGTATGAAAATCCGGCCTCTCATGGACACGGTCCGATACTTTCCTGCTTAGGTTCTTCCAAAGTGAATGAACCTCCAACGCCCATGCCCTAACCTTTGGATTCTTTACTTTAGGCAAGAATCGTTCAGGCTCATCCTCAAAATCTACTGGTAAGGTATAAACCAAATCCTTGTCAACCCCATTCAAATAATTGTCCAAAAACCCGTCTAAATCATGAGCGGAAACAGAACATTCGTACTTCTTGGAAGGTTATTAAAAGCTTCTATCGTGGTGGAAAGGTTTTGTTTCAGTGACAAATCAACGTAAAGTTTTGGGTCGAATCCTTTGTGCCCATAAGCCTGGAGTGCAGTTTCTTGAAGAGTTTCAAGAAAACTGACCAATGGGGTCGCGGGGACGACAGGACCCGTGTCAGTCCAATTACATGGAACCGAGTCCATACCTAGAACACTACCCTTAGCCGTGATGGAACTGGTGTGCCAGACATTGGCCCTTCCTGACCGATAAAAAGGGGCCGACTTTAACGTCTGAACATCCTCCGAAGTCAAAGCTTCACAACGAAGTAAGGAGAATAAAGCTACTAGTATTATTATTATGACCATAATGAATAGAGTTTGGGCCATAATCGAAAGTGGGCTTTCTTTAGTTTTTGAGTGGTTCTTGACATGTGGCTAGAGCAAAAGTTATTTACATACATACGACTAGGGGCGAATTTTCTATTTGAAGATTACATCCAGGTGGCGGAAGCAGAAGACGCCGGCGCTTCCTGCAAACCAACCGGTGGAATTGTCGAATTGAGTCCGGCGATTGTCCCTATGTACACTTGTCATATGTCATATATGGCACTGCCTTGTCAAAAGGTTCTCTGCCTTGTTTGATTGTTATTATGGAGACTGAAGACAAAATTCATTTACCTTGTCCCACTCCCTTCCGATTCGGTTGGAAGACGAGGATAGACATGGAATTGAGCCACCTCCGGGGCTCACCTCTAATCCGACTGATATTATAGAATATTTTAATCTTTTTTATCTAAAATTAGATATGTGTTTCTATTTTATTTGATTTATATCATTTAACGATAATAGACTAATACATATAAGATGTTTATACCATTATTGATAGTGATGAGTAACATTTTTTTAAGATATTGGTGTGCATGTTTGTTACCCACAACATTACATTACTATCAAAACAAGACAACGATGGTTGATGAGAACCTTTGACTTGCAACTAAAAGAGCTAAAAAGAAGAGATTCTTCTTTTGATGAGGTGCCCAAAGTAAGATGACAAATTGGTAACTTTCCCATAGAAAAATAAACGGCAGCCTTTTATTTTATCGCGCGGCACAAACACTGACCATGGCGAAAACACAGCCAAAAAAATGTGTGTGATAAATGTTAGCCTTTCGTCATGTTCTTAATAATAAGTTCTACTAAAAATTGCATCACTGTTGTATAATAATCGTACTGCTCTTTATTTACCCCTTCTCCTTTTGGAAAAGTGTCACATTTCTCCCTGTTATTGGGGGATCAAGGGGCCTGCCTCCTAACCCGCCAATAATAGGGGGGCCTTGTGGCACTTTTCCACTTTATAAAAGAGAGGTTAACTCTTCTTAGAAAGAATGTTCTTGCCAGTTCAAGCACAAATTATTGACTTGGTGAAAACCAAAGAAAAAACTTGCTTGATAAATCGTTAGTCTTGGTCCACGTTAAACGTAATGTCTGTATAAGTAGTTATACATTTTTGTTATAATAGTAGCATTTTCCTTTATAAAATAGGTTGAGGAGGAGAAATACTATTTGAAAATACAAGGTACACAAAATTTGTGCATCCCTGAGGACTGCTGCGGTGTGTTTACTTGAATATATATATATATATATATATATATCTGTGGCCTCATTATCTTGAAATGACAATTTTTAGGGGTATGTATAAATTAAGATTTTAGATTAGGATGGAGTCGAAATCAAATCTGAAATATGAACCTCCAATTCTATTGCAATGGTGGTTGGCCTATATGTATATGGGTGGTTTTTGGGAGATTACATGATGTTTGTGGTGGTGGTGGTGGTGGTGGGATGGTGGCGCGACGGAAGGCTGCGGGGTTTGGCGGCAGGACAAAGAAGGGGAATGGTCTAGTTTGTAAGATGTGTTTGGGGGACATAAAAAATCATTGTTGATGTGTAAAAATTTAAATGAGTTGTGAAATTGTTATTGGAGGGACGGGTAGTGAAACAACAAATTGGGACAGCTAATCTCGATTATATGCACAAATAACACTCCTGGGTTTAGGAGACAGTGTAGCCCAGAAAAACAGGTTGAACAGCACCCTAGTTGGAAAAAGAACACCGCAAGAAAGCAGGAAAACCGGGGCACTGGTTCAATGCCCAAAAGTGCAGTAGCCAGTCATTACACTTTCAACCCAATAAACACGATACTTCAAAGAAACTGAAAATTAAGTAGTAAACTCCAAAACCAACTTTGTTGTGCATTAAAACAGGTAACAGTTGCCCTCAAACAACCTCAAGAGAACATCATTTCTGGTAGATTAAAACAAAAGAAAGAGAGAAAAATCCATGGAAGAATCGGTTTTGTCTGAGCATAGACGGTCGAGAATTTGGGTACCAAAATGTAAGATTTTGAAGCAGAAAAAAGCAAAGCTGTATATAATTCGCCAATGTATTTATATGCTGCTCTGTTGGAGGGAAAATGTAGATTAGATCATATGTTGATACCATGCATGGCTGGCTCTCATGTCTCTTCTTTGTAAGTTTTTAAGTTTTTTAGTTGGGATTTTATCTTCTACTTGTAAATAGAAATACAGAAAACAAGTTGGAAAGAAAGAGAAATTAGTTGATCTATATGCGTCTTCTGGTAATCGGTATTTGTACTATATAATATAGTTCTGTTTGTATCCCAATTTTGCTAATAAGAATCTTGTCATGCTTGGAGCGACGACTCTAGTCCTTTCACCCTTCTTTATTCCCATAAGAATAAAGAAATATATTCATAGAATCAAGTTTAAATAGAGTTTATATATAGTCTGACAAAAAGAAAAGGAAGGGTTTGTACGATTATCGCTAACTAAATCTCATCAAGGCTCAAAGAGATGACTCCTCCCATAGTTCTTTACTATCATAAAAATGAGATACTGATTTAAGCAGTCAAAGAGAAGGAATACCATTTAAGAAAAGGAGAGAAACCACACAGTAATCTTTGACTTTAATTTGTGCAAATCTAGAAGAGAACTTCCGCTTGAACTAAATCCAAAAAATTCACTCTCATTTCAATTCTTCTATAGAAAATTCAATCATATTTTCAAGAAAAAAAATGAATAGAAGACATTAGTTTGAAAGAAACCATAACCCACATTATCCAGCTATTCAGGAACTTGTGAAATTTTACATTGCAGTATAACTTATGATCGAATAACTTTCTCTATAAATCTAAATTTTAAATGTCTTATTATTTAAAATACTAATTTTGGTTTAGATTTAAAATGAGTTATTTTGATCAATTGTTTAAATAAAATGGATAAGTTCACGGTTCTCAACAAGCGCATCTAGTGTAGTGGTATCATAGTACCCTCCCACGGTACTGACCGGGGTTCGATTCCCCGGATGCGCATATAAATGTAATTTTCATTTGCGCAGATTTTTACTTTTCATTTGTCAACAATCCCTTTTCCTTTTTCGACATCAACAATCCCTTCTTCTTGGAAGAGAATGATTCTACAATAATCATACTGAAAACGTGTCAAATACTCTAAAAACTGTGTCAAATTAGTGCTGAAATAACGATTTTGAATTCAATTCAATAATTTTAATGAAACAATCAAACTAACAATAATTCAATATTAAGAAGTATAATACTAAAATTTAAAAAATATTAGGGAGACACTATAATAATAATTCAATATTCAGAGGTATAATTGCTGAAATTTCAAATATTTATACGATCAACACTCAAATGAAAATTCCTTGCCTTCTTCTATGTAAAAGTCTCTCTCTAAAATCATTCAATAGTGTATTAGACTTTTGACACGTTTGGTCCAAAAGAAAATGACAAATTTCTATCTCATTTTCTAGACTTTTACCGCGTGTCAAATGGTCTCTCTCCAGACCCTCCACCGGTGCACTCCTCGTCTCTCTTCATATGTATAGCCGACCACAATTTGAATCCACTGAGCAAAATGATTCCAGTTGCAATCCCAGGGCCTTAAATCCTCTACCGGTGCACTCCTTGCCTCTCTTCATATATACAGCCACCAAAATTTGAATCTACCGAGCTAAATGATTCCAGTTGCAATCCCAGGGCTTTAAATTTTCCCACAAATTCTGTGACTTTTCACAGAACCAGAAAATTCCCTTCTTTCCTTGATTGCTAGTATTAATTTACCTACAATTAGACATCCTTTTTTTTTTCTCGGGACAAAAATTAAACATCGTTAATATCATCGATAAATTCATATTAGAGTCATTTTTATTCTGATTCGTTATCCTACTATATTGTGAGTTTCTGAATTCTGTTCAGCTATTGAAATATTGGAGCCGTGTCTCGCGAAGTATTGAGAATTGAAGATGAGGTTGCTGAAAGTGGCCACCTGTAATTTGAACCAATGGGCAATGGATTTTGATTGCAATATAAAGAATATTAAAGAGTCAATTACGAGGGCTAAAGAATCCGGTGCAGTGATTCGGCTAGGCCCCGAGCTCGAAATCACTGGTTATGGCTGTGAAGACCATTTCTTGGAACTGGATACTGTCACGCATGCGTAAGTACATAACTCTGTGCATTCTAATTCAGTTTTATATTTGTTGGTTTATGTTCACTTGTGAATTTTTCTTTTGTGGATGGGCCGCACTTAATAGAAAAAAAAAAAAAGTCAAGTTCTTGGTGAAAGATATAAGAAGAATCAGGAACAAAATCAGTCGAAATTTTGTAATGAGAATGTAAAAAGTAAATTTAGAATGACGCTGTGATGGACACTGGGTTTAAGTGAACTGAATTGCTTTGTGAGTCTAAATTGATTCTTTTTGCTGGTGCTGAGTTTCTATCACATATAAGTAGAGCTACTTTATGCTATAATAACTATGTTGCCTTTATCAAGTGATATAAAAATAAAAATCAATGGTGTTACTCTTCTAACTGAAGTTTGATGCAATACCTTTTCAAACGGGAAATGATAATTGCTGAGTTGCTACCAGCTTTGTGTGCAGTTGTTTCAAGAAAAGGAAATTATATTAGCAAGACATTGTAGATAATTTTGGTGCTTCTGTGCAAACAATTGATGTTGTACGATGCTCTCCGATGAGGGAGATTCCTTGAGATTCCTTCCATTTCTTTTCTCAAAGTTGTTAATGATTGACTTGCAGATGGGAATGCTTACGAGAACTATTGCTTGGTGATTGGACAGATGGTATGTTGTGTAGTTTTGGTCTGCCAGTTATCAAGGGATCAGAGCGTTATAATTGCCAAGTTCTGTGCTTGAACAGAAAAATAGTAATGATACGCCCCAAAATGTGGCTTGCAAATGATGGCAACTATAGGGAACTTCGATGGTTTACCGCATGGAAGCAAAAAGACCATCTTGAGGACTTTTTGCTTCCAAGCGAAATGTCTGAGGCTTTGTCACAGCGGACTGTGCCTTTTGGCTATGGTTATCTTCAGTTTCTGAGATCGGAAGACATTGTATCTATTGCAACCTTTGATGCTTTCACTGTGACTTTGTTTCAAAGTTTGAGGTGTTTGATCTTATTAATCCTGAAAACACTAAAGCTGAATGTGTGAAATTTTATTATTGGGGCCAGCAGGATATTGACGTGCTGTTATGATATTGGATTGTTTGGAAGAGAATGTTAGTTATGGATGCAATGGGCAACAACATATTTTTTGAATAGGAAGTCCTAGTTCGTTTCGTTGACCTTAGGTTACTTGTTTCTTAAATATTCTTTACATTCTATTTACCGTGCATTTCTTTGATTCTACTAGGCATGTACTGGACTGCTCCTCTCTTCACTCATGAAGTATCCATAGGGTTGTGTGAGACTTCTTATGCAAATGTGTCAATAGAAGCTACCCAATGTTTTCCCCTTAATAACCTGTTTACTGAGATGGACATCAATAAACATAATAATTTAATAATATTTATCAAATATTATATTCTGCTTGTATGAAATGTATTTAGGGTCTTATTTAAAAAAAAGAAAAAATTGCAGTACTATGTGTTATCTTTATAGTGTCCTTAATTTGGACTAGTTGAACCTTATTTGAGGAGTCTTTATGCATTGTAATTCTTAGAATTTTGTCATGAATCAAAACGTTTCTCTATTTCTTATGATTCTCTCATTTTCCATTCTGCTGCAATTCTTGATTTTTGTGCATATTGAGTTTGGTATCACTTAAATGTTAGTATTATGTTTCTGTTCGCCCAGAGCTGTTGCAGCAGAAGTTTGTGAGGAACTTTTTAGTCCCATACCTCCTCATGCTGATCTGCGTTGAATGGCGTCGAAGTGTTTATGAATGCTAGTGGAAGTCATCACCAATTAAGAAAGCTTGATATTCGGCTTCGTGCTATTATAGGTGCTACCCATACCCGTGGAGGAGTTTACATGTATAGCAATCAGCAAGGATGTGATGGTGGCCGCCTTTATTACGGTGTGAAAGATGCTCTTATTTGATTTATCATAGTCAACTTACTGTGTTTTTATTTTTTTTTTTATTTTTATTTTTTTTTAACTTAGCAAGAATCAATCACATGATCTAGTTTCTTCATTAGCCAACTTCATGAAACGATTACATTTTCCCTGCCATGCAAAGAAATTGAACCTTCAGTATGTATGGTTTGATTTATTGACTTTACACAGATGGATGTTCTTGTATTGTTGTGAATGGAGATATGGTTGCCCAAGGTTCCCAATTTTCCCTGAAGGATGTGGAACTCGTGGTTGCTCAAATTGATCTAGATGCGGTATGATGGAAATTCTATCCCACTTGTTAATTTGAACCATATAAGACAATATGCTTGTATGTTTGATCATATTAATAAAAATTTAATAAATTGGTTAGGTGCACCCTCGTGAATAACATGCTCAATTGGATTCTAATGGTTTGACTTCTGGGGCATATTGCTTTGTCACCCGTCATTTCATTCCTCATTAATAATTTTATTCCCTTAAGCATGTCTCTATCTTATCTCCCTAATATATTTTACTCGAGATGCCATTCCAAAGAAAATCAGGAATAGGTGGTAAGGATAGTATACTAGCAGTTTGATCAGCAGTTCTCTGGCCAAATCACAAATTTGCACGTTTCATATGTTTCTTGCTGCAGTGTGGCATATTCCATTATCTTGACTTTGCAAAAGTTTCAAATTTGTGATTCTTAGTTACCTAGTTAGAACTGACTTTGGTTTTTCTGCATCTAATGGAAGGTTGCAAGCCTTAGAGGATCTATAAGTAGCTTCCAAGAACAAGCGAGCTGCAAACCAAAAGTATCCTCAGTAGCAGTGCCTTACAAACTTTGCCAGTCTTTTAATCTGCAAATGTCACTCTCAAGTCCACTTAAGGTGAGCTAATCTGGATAGCTGACGCTATTGTAATTGAAATGAAAAAAGTGTTTTAAAGAGAGAAACACTGCATTTTAGGTAGTTTCTTTTAACTGCTTTATGGAGTTTTGGAGAGTATAAAGATAGAAATCATATTTGAAGGACCAGAACTGAAATGTATGATTTTGACGTCTTATGAACTTTATTGAAAGAAGAAATAAAAACACAACCTGAGAAATTTCCTCCCCTTTCGGGAGTCTTCGGATGTGGGTAGGGGTGATCGAAGGCAAGGGAAAGCTGTCAAAATGACAAATCATTCACTGGACTGTTTTGTCCCTTTAACGGAAATGGGCAGAATGCAGCATTATTCTGCTGAATTTGTGGCTTATTAAATAAATCTTGTGGTTTACTAAAATAGTTCCTTTCTTTTTTATGTGATAGGTTTTTGATTTGTAGCTTTTCATTCAGGAAGCCTTTCTCTAAACTTTTCTTCTTCTTCACAGATTCAGTATCATTCTCCTGAAGAGGAAATAGCTTTTGGACCTGGTTGCTGGTTGTGGAGATCGGAAGAGCGACGTGGTGCGTCTGGCTTTTTGCTTCCACTTTCAGGTGGGGCTGATAGCTCCTCTGTGGCTGGTATAGTTGGTTGTATGTGCCAACTTGTTGTTAAAGGTTAGTTTTGGTTTTTAACTTCTTATATAGACAGTGATTTCAATTTTATGTGTATGAAGGAGTGTTTGCTTTTAGGTTTTCATGTAGTCCATCTTTTTTCCAAGGAACAACACTACCGATACTGAATTATTAGCCTTCTGGTTAATCAACAACTTTGGAATATTGTCTTCATAAGTTTTGAATATTTAATTGATTTGCTATAAGAAGATAGCACACCCGTTGACTAATGAATAACACGTGGACAAATTAAAGGAACTTGACTCTTTCCTCAACTAATTTTAATGCTTGAACAATTTGAGATGCAAGTTCAGTTGAGAGCTACTGTTTTCCCAGTACTTTTGATTTTGTTCACTACTTGATAATCCTTGAAGAAAATGAAATGGAGCGTTACTTACCTTCTGCAAGTTACCTGGAGGATTCATACCAAATCCAGAAGCCTATTCTGCATGTCATACTTTGTTTATACTCCACTAGTTGATTATGCAACTGTTCCTGCAGAAATTGCCGATGGAGATGAACAAGTCAAAGCTGACGCTTTAAGAATTGGCCATTACACTGATGGACAGTTTCCAACCGACAGCCAAGAATTTGCTAAACGCATATTCTACACAGTTTTTATGGGATCTGAAAATAGGTATGGATGCGTATGCAGAATCAGTTTGTCCATGCATGACATATTAAAAGTTTAGTATAGTTTCTTTTGTTTGAAGGACATAGGAGGTTCAAGTTATTTATGTCCTCCCTCCTCCTCGTACTGCACCACTTTCTCCTTGTTATTATGACCTGAAGTTAGAGCAGCTGCTTTACACTTTACTGTTAGTTTTCAATTTATGTATTTTTCACTTCTATTTGCGGATGCAAAACCAAATTGTACAAACTTAATTTTGATTAGTTGATAAGTTGGTAGGTCCTGTATGATCAACTATGACAGGCTCTTTCTCTTGCAGTTCTGATGCCACAAGAACCAGGGCAAAGGTACTGGCTAATGAAATTGGGTCGTGGCATCTTGACGTTTCCATAGATGGTGTGGTTTCTGCTTTACTCTCTTTGTTTCAAACCCTTACTGGAAAGAGACCACGTTACAAGGTAGGAAAATATAAGGTTAAATTTTTATCTGCATCTCTACTACATTTACCATATCATGTTAATGGGAAACTGGCATTGGTTTTTCCACAGGTAGATGGAGGATCAAACGTTGAAAACTTGGGATTGCAAAATATACAAGCTCGCATCAGAATGGTTCTAGCATTCATGCTAGCATCACTCTTGCCGTGGGTTCATAGCAAACCTGGTTTTTATCTGGTCTTGGGAAGCTCTAATGTGGATGAAGGTTTACGTGGCTATCTAACAAAGGTACTCTAGATTTTACAAGTTACAAACGTGCGTGACAAGTGAACTACTTGTTAGATTGTAAGCCTTGAGCTTCATATGACGAAAATGGACGACGTTTACCAATATAAGAAAAATAACTAACAATTAAAGGTCAAGAAGAATCAAGCAACCAAATTCTATCTGTCAAAGGGCATATGAGGGCTGCTTTTCCATTATGAACCCTGGGTTTTGGTTACTTCACTCTTGTATCATCTTGTTGAGTGACCCAACTTTGTGCAATGAATCTGTGGTTATAAAAATGATGTGATAAGCCTCTAGGTGCAATAAGTTATTACCTATTATGTGCAGTACGATTGCAGTGCAGCAGATATAAATCCAATTGGAAGTATCAGCAAGCAGGATCTTCGAATGTTTCTGAAATGGGCTGCTACTCATCTTGGTTACTCATCATTGGCAGAAATTGAAGCTGCTCCTCCTACTGCTGAATTGGAGCCTATACGCTCCAATTACAGCCAGGTATTCATTAAACTGGTGATTCAGGATTTATTATTTTTCTGAGTTAGTACAGTTATTCCCTTGCGAAAACGTGCTTCTAAAGGGCCCTATTCTTCTTCATCATCCACTTTATTCTGGTCACAATAATTCAGTACATTCGTGGCCAAAGGCATTGTCCCTCCACGATAATCATTTTGTGAGTTATCTGGTTGTTGAATTTCTCCCAGTTCAGTGCCTGAATATTTGTCTTGTTGATATCTTGACTTGCATTTTGACATTGGCAGTAAGGGAGTGTTATCATATTGATATTTAAATATGTGCAAATTGAAGTCTGATGGTTATTTCTATTTCAAAATATAGCTGGATGAAGTGGACATGGGAATGACATATGAGGAATTATCAGTATATGGAAGGATGCGTAAGATTTTCCGTTGTGGTCCTGTGTCGATGTTTAAGGTTCGTGGCAAATTCCTTATTGGTGTAAGACAATAAGCTAACTGCTGGCGCCCAAC
Organism: Nyctanthes arbor-tristis; assembly: GCA_963692815.1. NCBI lineage: Eukaryota > Viridiplantae > Streptophyta > Magnoliopsida > Lamiales > Oleaceae > Nyctanthes > Nyctanthes arbor-tristis. The sequence continues at coordinate 1,521 of CAVNYN010202721.1, read as the reverse complement.
TTATGTTTTGTTTCTTGTGCAATCTAAGAATACATGTTACATTTGAAGTACTATATTATTGTCCGTCTTTTTGTTATTTTATTTTATTTTTGCCTTCTTTTTTTCTTGCCAGAATCTCTGTTATAGATGGGGTGCAAAATTGACTCCATCAGAAGTTGCTGAGAAAGTGAAGCATTTCTTTAAGTACTATTCTATCAATAGACATAAGATGACTGTCTTAACACCTTCTTATCACGCAGAGGTACTTCCCTATTTGCAAGCCTAAGAATCTCTCTCTCCCTTCCTCCCTCCCTAAAAAGAATAGTTATTTTGCAAGTAAATTTTACGTTAATGTCAAAAATAAGCAAATTACTTATTTCCAAATTTGACTAGTAAAGCAAGCTTTTAAAGCTTGGCCAAGCACTATCCGAGTGAATAAGATTGTGCATTTTCCATTTAGTAGAATAATAGTCTAAATAAAGATTACACATGCTTTTGCAGAGTTATTCACCAGAGGACAATAGGTTTGATCTCCGCCAATTCCTATATAATGCAAGATGGCCATATCAATTCCGCAAGATTGATGAATTCGTAGATAAGTTAAGTGGTGATAAAATCACTATAACAAAACCAACTGACCGAGAAATGGCACCCGTCATTTCAAACGGTGGTATGGGTGTTGTGGCAGCAGGATCTGGCAACCCACGAGCAGGATTTTAGGTTCTCACTTGGACGGTTAAGTGGAGCGGTCCCCTTTTATTTATACGATACGATGTGATCATTTATCATCTACCTCTTTGCCATGTGTCTAATTATACCAACTACATTTTACATTTCACTTTGAGATTCTGTCATACTTAGCCAATTTTCTTACCTCAATTGACGTGATTTTGCTAAAATGTACAAACGGTAAACATATGTTGCACTCGATACCTTCTCAATTTACGAAAATTGCAATTTACAATTTGCATCATTTCCCTTTTCATGAATGTCGATCTCCCCAACAATTTTGGAAGGCAACTTGGGTGTTCCTGGTAATTCTGTTATTTATTATGTCCAGATAAAGTAATTTGTCTTCCTATTAAAAAAATAATATAATAATTAAAGTAATTTGGCATTTTGGCTCCTCTAGATAAATGCGGCCATACCTCAATTTGTTTATTTATTTATTTATTTAATTTTTTTTTTTTAACAATTACGGAACTTTCTCGATTAGAAAAATAATAATAATAATAATGATGATGATGATGATCATGATAATAATGACCGAAGTTTCGGCTCCTATGCTCCGAATCCCCAGATTTGAACTCGTGCATTTATTATGCCGAGGGTAAGATCAGGCATAACATCTAAATGTACTGTGTATAATCACTCAAATAGAGAGTTAACAAATCGTGCATGTTCCTAAAGCTTAATAATCTCTAGGATATATGAGAGTATAAAGCGTAAACTTGGGGATCCTTCACTCTAAATATGAGATTTAGGGCCTTGTGCCGAAATACAAACTTGGCCTCCTATATATCGTCGTGTAGAGTCCGGCTA
>CAVNYN010202713.1:0-59453 GCA_963692815.1 Nyctanthes arbor-tristis | reverse complement strand
GGTACTCTTAAGTCAACTAAAGTTAAAGATACAATGTTAACATGTACCCTCCTTGAAGGCAAAGGAAAGATACAACCGCATGCATAGCATATTACTTAGCAGGGGCGGCTTTGAAGGTTATTGTGCGATCATACACGACCTAAACATCTTAGGGGCACCAAAATTTTGTTTATTATAGGTGTAATGTTAAAATATCTAGAAGAATTTTAGAATTTCATTTGTTGAAAAAAAAATTAGACATTATTGAAGCACCATTTTTAAAAAGTTATTATGAAAATTATTGAGTTAAAAATTAGAATCTATTTTGTTATTTAAAAAAAAAAAGCAGGATAAAAGTTTCTACTAAATAAAAGTTTCTTTCTCCAAAAAAAGGGGGGAAAGAAAGAAAGAAAAGCTGAACAACAATCAAATTAATCAATGCCCAAAAAGAGAAAATCAACCATGCCATAAATCCAAAAATTTGTAAGAAAAAAAAATTGAAAGGGCACTATAAAAAAAATGACGTTTTTAACATGAAATACTATTATTAGAGTGTGATTTATTTTTTTTCTAATATATAGTACTTAATCAAATTATAGGAACACCATTTTATTATATTATTGCACATGACATTCAAATTCTCAGGACTAGACTTGTTACTAGTGTGCCTTTATGTGAAGTTAGAAATGAACTTGTTTCCTACACCCACTTGCAACAACTCAACTCACTTTTGTGTCCGAGTCGAGTCGAGTCGAGTCCAGTTGGTTCTCCCCTCTAATTTTTAACGTGAAAAGTCCTTGAGTTGTCATATCGTGAAACAAAAAAGGGAAGTTATCTATTGCAAAGAAAAAGAAGTTATGCAACATTGCCATTCGTCAATAATATATTTCATATATATACTATATAAAAAGTAGGTTGAAGTTGTCATTTCATTGCAAATTCATCATCGAAAAAGATTGTCACATTTACCAAAAGTTTTGACACCATGATATAGTTACTATAACATACCACTTGAATGTAGTGGAATCAGACTAAAAGATTACAAGAAAATAAGGTGATTCTTGAATAAGATTTAATTTTTAGAGTGAAGATGGACATACAACTATTTCTGCTTTTATGTATTTGTAGGTGTAGAAGTGAAAACCTCTCTTACAATCAGTGGTAATAGTTGAAGAGATTCATTTATAGTACTGTTACTCATTGGTTATCCATGACAAATAAATAAAAATATATTTTTCTACTACTAATGTTTGTTTGATTTATTAGATTGCTAAAAGCACAGTGGTTGCTAAAAGCACAATGGATCTTGTTATTGGTTGTATTGAACTTCAATTTATTATTAAATGAATAAAATCCAAGTTTAAAATTGAAGAAGATACACAACTCACATTCATTAAAATTTTTCTAACATTTCCAGGAGGTGTTGAAAGTGTCATAAACCTACTATCACTTTCATATATACTAGTAATAAACTCGGTTTATTTAAGCATGCTCGTATAAACCGAAATTTTCTAAGAAGATAGATAAGACTTCTTAAAAAGGAGCCATGTAAACCAGCCATGCCTCCTTCCAATTTCCATTGCTTATTTTTATTATTATTATTCTTTTTCCAGCTAGCTCTAGTTCATTACTATAGTTCCTTTTCTCTCCCTGTTTAAATGTTGATTTATTTTATTTCGTTTTACTTCTCACTTAATTTGCTCGACCATTTCACTTGTGTTGTGTAATAATAATACGATTTTCGAACCTTATATATAGTAACTTATGATTCCGTAAAATTTAATGAGCTTCACAAAATTGAAATCCGCAATGCCAAACATTATATCACAAGACAATGAGCTCCAAACAAAGGAGCTACCAATTACATGATTCACAAAGAGAGAACTAAGAAAGCACGAAATACCCCATATATATCAGGACCTTTGCAAACATTCTAATTTTATGAGGCTAGAACTAGGATGATAAAAGCTTGCTTAGTAACAATTTTCTTTTCTGACCTTGGGAATTTTAGCTAGTCTTGGAGAAGACGAGCACGACGAAGAAGACGATAAGTTCGTCCTGTTATTTTCCGCCTTGTCTTTGGTAAATGCCTTGAGTAAATCTTCTTTGAGTTCCATGTAGCGCTTTCTTTTCATTATCCGTTCCTCGGCAGTACCCTTCTCAAGTAAGAGGGTACCTATGTTATCGTCCTCCACGAGCTTATCCAGTACTTCTGAGCAGTTGGGGAAGAAGCGCATACCTGTCTCCACTGCCAACAAAGAAAAGATTTATAAGGTGTCAGATGGTATCTGAAATTTTAGGTTGCTTTCATTGGACATGTCTGAAATAGATATGTTTAAACATATTGATGCACTAGTTTAACTTCATTTCAGAGCTTTTCTTGTCCATCAGCTGATTCTTGACCTCATTTTAAGGTTCCTTTTCCATGGACAAAATGCAGATTACAGATGAGAAGCAAAAGATGCAATGTTTACGCAGTTTTCCAAGCCACGGAAAATGAGAAAAACTCAGTTTTTACCAATTTTTTCATCGATTCCTTATGAACTCAGATTTTATTCTACACTTCTCCACTTATGTAGTTTAACAGGCAAGTAAATAGAACTTTAAGGTTTTGATACAGGTTAGTCTGGATACCAGTTTTCTGCAGGGCCCGTAGCCTCAAATGGAGCCTTTCGACTTGCTCAGGGGGTATTTCATTCAAATCCACCACTCCGAAATCCCCAAATGTTCCTTTGAGATCTTGAAAGACCAGTGAACTGTGATGTAGAATCCGCGTGTCCTATCTGCATGGCTAATTTGGCTTCTACAGGAAACAAGACTCGTGCCATTGCCACTGCCACAATAAACCATCCAGAATATTTTTCGTGATTTAAAGAAATCAAGAATGCTAGTATTCCAATCAAATTCACAAAAATGCAAGAAAAACATTTTGACTGTTACCTCTATTTTCAAAAAGCAACAAATTCATGTGAAGATCATCAGCCACCACAGCAGCTGACATAGAGACATTCCCAACCAATGGATTCCGAAGCATCTCTGTCTCCAGCACAGTAATACACAAGCGATCTTTATTAGTTTCACGGCCCTGCTTTGGAGTCTGGTTGTAATCCTTCGGCCGAGTTAGCCTCTGGCATATTGTAACAGCTTTCTCTCCATCTCTTGTCGTATCTGATACAGAAGCACCCTTGTCCAGCAGCTCCACTATTATCGACGGATCCTTACGCCGGGCCGCTACATGAAGCACGGTATACCCTCGAGAATTTCTAAGGTTGACATTAGCGTTACCTAAGTTCAGCACTTCTTTCATAACCTTAGGATTACAATAGGCAGCAGCATAGTGAAGAGCACAAGCAGCATCTAATGTGACACCAGACTCATCCAGGAGTAATTTCACCAATTCAACGTCGTTGGAGTCTAAAGCCTTGTGAATCCTTCCAATCCTCTTTTCATTCAAGGGGTCCACATGCACCGAAGCATTTTCACCTCCGTCCAGAGACTTTTGGCGAAGTTTTAGAATGTCGCTTAAAACTTCATACGGAAGCTCCTTCTCAAGAATGACTTTGTCTAGATCTGAGCTTGCCAAAATCTGGACACAGTATGTTAGAAGTTGCTCCAATTGGCAACGAAACGCTACCAAAATGATTGGAATGATATCCTCAACGAAGGCTTTTTCAACGAAGTCAAGAAGACGGCGCTGTTTGCAAACAGACCATTTATATCAGAATGCATGTTATTACCAGTTTTTTTCTTTCTCTCAACTACAACGTTTTTGGAACAGAAATTCTTCCCAGTATTTGGAAAGTGAAACCATATATATGTATGCACACTAGCTTAAACAGTTAAAGAGATGGGACGAACCTGAACGAGCATAACAAGTTCTTTAATCTGAAATGTGGCAGAACCATACATCAACTCCACAGCATAACTAATAGCAGGGCGACAAGCATCATGATGGCAAGATTTATCAACGCAAGTTGAAACCTCGGGAGGAGATGGCTTAAGCTTCCCAGTATATAAATAAGTTAAGAGAACCATGAATGCTTCATGTCCAATTGTGTAATCTGGCACCAATTCTGACATGAGATATTTCGGCTTACCTTCCTTGGCAGATTTATCATTCCCATTCTTAAACAGCTTGTGGAAGAACGGACTTCGTACAGACAAAATACAGCGATTGACACCCACAGGGATTCCCTCGACTTCTATCACAAAATCACTATGATCAAATTCAGCATCGAGCAAAAGCTTTTCGAGGCTGTCACTTAGTCGATTCAAACTCAAAAGCTCAAGATTTGTCCCTAGCTCGTAGACAGCAGACGAAGGTATGCTCTGGCCATTTGACTCCTTTGAAAGATCAGAAAGAGCATAGTCAAAAGATAAAGAGAAGTCACTTCCACTTTCCATAACAAACAGCTTAACTTCTCCCTCAGATCCCAAGAATCATTCTCTCCGAAGGGTATATATTGACCTCTACAGAGCTGCAAGCTGAAAATTATATCTCATTTAATCCAGAACGCCAATGCACCAATCCAATTTCAACTGAAGTTAATAACCAAAATCTACAAAAAACCAGGATCAAGAGGAGCCCCAACTCTCAAATACTTCCAAGAATCAAAATTATAAGGGGCAAATCCACCACTTGCTGTCAATATTCAACTAGTTCCCAACTCAAAGTAAAGCAAAATCTTGAAATCCCTGTTGATTTCCACTCTTAAAGCATAACCCATTTATCAAATCATAAAGAAAGTTTTTTCAAACAACAATACACAATATGTGCATCCCCCCCTTCACAAAACCTTCAAAGCAACACTTGCAGCTATTAAGTCAACCCACCAATTTATTCATAATATCAGGCAGAGACCCCCAAACCCAGTGAGAAATCTGCAAGATAAATTCGATTTTTTTTTATCTCAACTTAGAACTAGAAATCACAAATAAATGTAACCCAAGTTCAAAAAACAAATATCAAAGTCAACATATCAGAAGAACATCCTGTGAGTTCCTTTAGCAAATACTTCATAATAACAGTCCCCACAACATTGGTTTAAGAAACAGGAGGGAAATTGATACCTGAAGTGAAGATTCAAGAAGTGAAGTTCTTCTACATGGGATGAATCTTTACGAGTTGACTCTGCTGTGAAGGGCAATGAAACAATAAGAGCCCAAGAAAACAAGGTATGATTGGGAGGTGAGTGACTATAATCTGATAGTTTTCTGCACTGACTCGAAAATCTTAACTCAAAAAGTGGAAATGATTGTTAGATTTTGTCGGGTGTAATAATGTGAAGGCCGTACCAGCGATGGGATGAGGAAGAACTCGTGTTGACCCTTTATGTCATGTTTGGTTACGCATTAAAATTGTAAGCTTACTGGTAATCACTCTTTTTTTCCTTTTGTTATGTCCGGCTGTATTTCAAAAAGATTACATTTTCGGTAAGTAATTCTCATTTCTACGGCTTTTGTCTCCTTCTTGCATCTAACACAGAATATTTTTTTTTGTAACGAAGACTGGTTGAAACTTGAAATGTTTGAAAAAGATAAAAGAAGAATTTTGAAGAAGATTGAAAGAAAAAATTGAAAAACACACATTGTTTTTATACTTATAAAAGAGAAAACATGCTTTCATTTGATGATCATATAAGGACATGCCTCAGTTTTCTAACTCGTAATTCCTTTAAATATGCTCAGATCACTTATACAAAATTATTCAATAGTGCTAAAAAGCTATTTGCAAACTTATTCAGCTGTGCTCAGAAGCAGTTATTACGTATCAAAAACTATTTTCAACCTTTCACAAGTTATGTCTAATAGGCTCCCCATCGATAAAAAGAATAATGGTTTTGAAAGCTTACTTTTTTCCTTATAAGTAGATTTTGGAAGCTATGCCACACATGCACATTCTATCTATATGTCCTGGTTCTACGGACTACCTTCTTTGGCGGGGTGATGAATGCAAAAAGCATAGTGGGGTCCACGCTCATGAATTGCCACCAAAACATTATATCTAAAGCCAATTATTCCTATTTATCGGTAATTATGCATCTTGACTAAAAACCTTGCAAGATCCAATTATTATGTAAATAAGTAGTAGTATCTGATAGACAAATTATTGTTTCTGTTAATCAAAGTTGTAAATTAAAAAAAAGTATTTAAAGTAAAAATACATCAGAAAACTATCTTATCATCATGAAAATGATGATTTTTTTCTTGTGTTTAATATTAGAATAAAAGTGAAGGGAAAAGACAGGTTTAAAACAGGCCCCAGAATTGCCATATGTGCAATTTCTATTTCCTACAGTGAAATTTAATCTTTTCTTGAAATTAGTTAGTAATTTCATAATTTAAAACGTCCTGATTTGTTTTATTTATAAGTTAATTTTAAAGAATAAAAAGTTTATCTATTAAATTATAAAAGAATTGAAACAATCTAGAACTCTCAATTGAATTCCACAAAATCCCACCACCACAAGGACAGAGCTAAAGCATCTCCATGCAATGCCCGTTGTATCACGATGAAGATGCTATCGTACACCGGTTGCTGCCGCTGGCTGGACCTTCCCTTCTTTATTGTTGTTGGGTCCACTATCAAGCTTTTATAAAGCGCAACAGTTAACTTTAGATCATTTTTATATGAAAGAAAATCACCGTCACTTTGCAGGTCGGCTAGACGGAGACCCGAGAACCAACTTCTTTCTGTATTGATATTACTCTGGAATGTCAAATGCATAGAAAAACAGAAGCAAGGCTTCCTCCAAGAGCCACAAGCATCAAGTCTTCTTACAAACAAAAGAATCGGTTAATACAACCCAGCAACAATACAATCTTGTTTAAATGTATTTTCTGCAACACAGGGGACTATTCTGTCTAGATTCCAGTGAAGTGATGATGCTATATCTCGATCTGCCAGGCTCTTAACTAATCATCATTTGGAGGATATCAGAGAGAATTATCCTTGTCTTCGGGATTTTGTAATGCTGTAATGTGTTTCTTGAATGAAGCTGCAGCTTCTTCCCTCTCATCCAATTGCCCTAGCTTGTCATAGACAATCGCCATCAAGTAAAAAGCTTCAGATGCCAATTCATGACACTGTTCACAAGAAGCAATAAATCTTAGTGAAATTGGCAACAATGATAGGGAGTTGCGATGTGGGAGCAAAAATAGTAATTGCTAGACAATGAAAACGTGTCTTGGATTTTCCTAGAGTAGAAACCAAGCAGTTTACAATGATTACCAATAGACATATAATTGTGTTATGCCCCATCATCCCCAATACACACACACACATGTACGTAGATATCTGTCTGTATGTATGTATCCTAAATTTCAAGATTCACATTGATGAAAATTGAAAAGAAGAAAGGAAAAGCTACATTGTTACACTTCAAAATATAAACTCCTTAAACTTTTGTTGAAAAGTCCGTCAATAAAAATTGTGTATTCTGAAGGGAAGGCCGAATTACTTTATGTAGTTAATACCAATGTTCCTACTAATTTTATGAACTAACAAAGATAGACACGATAAATGCACCAAGACACCGAAGAAAACAAAAGAAGATAGTGATTTTCTGTTTTCTTTTTTCACAAAAAGGGAGTCCAGACACAATCCAGTCTCACAACTGGTTCTTGTGTGCATTTGCCACATGTGATGATATTTCCCTACTTCACCTGCACAGTCATTTGTAAACCACGAGCAGGAACAAATAAATGGCACATCAGTATATTCATAGCATACTTGCACTGAATTGTACCAATTTTTCCCAAAAATAAGAGATCTATCCCATTAGGATACCATTATCTCCTCTAGATATCATTTATGTACAGATACGGACATGTCATGTCAAGAGACCATGATACCTCCAAAAGTTGAAGTTCCTCTGAAGCTTGCCTCAAAGGTTCCAGCACCATAGCTGGATCTTCAGAAACTGTGATATATTATTTTTTATAATAATAAAAAAAAAGTATATATTATAAGCTGGAATAGAAGAAAGAAAATAAGAACAACTTCTACAATGTTATTTACCTTCAGTTAGAATTTAGGATTTACCAGGTTCATTATTATTATTATTATTATTATTATTTTTTATGGGGGGAAGGATGGATATTACAGGGAAATGTAGGGAAGGGGAAATGAACCTTTGAGGGTGTGCAACTCACTAGGATGCCATTAGACCACATGGGTCTTGGCAAAACTTTCCAGTTCGATCTTATATGATGCGAAGTTTCTTGGTTTTTGGAAAGTCTAGTTTTGTCTTTTCCTTGCTCAAAGTTTACATACTTACTTGGTGAGCTAAACTTTAATCAACGGCTACATATAGAGCACCAAAGTGTTACAAAGGCCTCAAGAATTCTGGAGCTAGGCAAGTGATTACTGTTACTACATCTATAATCTATAGAGTTATATTTCAAAGTGCACAATGCAAAAGCTCTATACACTTGATTATTAAGCCAAAAAAATAGATCTAACTCAGCTTTACTAGTGACTAGTGAGGTTAAGGACATATGGTCCACAAAATATTTGAGTCTAGAAAAGTGCCCCAACAGTACTATACTAAATTTATTAAGAATTATGGCTGAATAATTGCAGTTTCCCCGCAAGAAAACTTCAGGCATAAATATTGGCGTAGGAATCACTGTCCCCCCCCCCCCCACAAGCCTAGGAATAGAAGACAATCTCCTAGTAGAGGATTGAAAATGCAGGGAAAATGGCATTAAATAGCAAGACAAATAAATGAACCTCAAATCTCTATGATTCATTTGATCTATCATTTAACGTCACAAAACTAGCGCTAAAACACCAGTTTTGCTACATGACTGTATTGTAAAAATAAATTGTATATATGAAAGGAGAAAGAGCTACTAACTATTTACCAAAGTACATATTAATATTCTGCAAGTATTTAGAAACCTCAATATATCTGACTAGCTATCTGTAAAATTATTAGTTGCTCACTTTTCATTTAGCATGCATCTAAAGATTTCTTTTGAAATAAGCATTGTATTTGAAAGGCTAGCAAATAAAAATTAAGATTTAAAAAAAAGAAAAGAAAGAAAACCAACAAGACTACATAGTAAGGGTATGTATGAAACTGACTTGTGAAAACTGAAAAGTGATTTTTTTCCCCCGGAGAAAGTGTGGTTAAAGAGCTGTATGGGGGAATCATGAAAAATGATTTTCTAAAGAATGTCTGGTTGAGAATGAATAGGCAAAAACATTGATTCTTGGAAAATCAATTTCATACACACCCTAAAACTCAACAAAACAAGCTGTAGAAGACAATTTAGAATAGCAACGTATTTCCCCACGAAAAAACGGCTTAGACTTTAGATTGTGTAGCTCAAACGGAGCCAAGACTTGTTAATATTTCAATCTGGGAGGGCTGATATATAAAAGAATATCTGGAAAAAGCAAGCTTATTGTCCCTCTTTATGAGCCTTCCATGCACAATATCCGCAAAAAAGAGTGCAATGGAAAATTAGAGACTGGCTTGATAAGTCACTAACTTCTCAATGTCACTCAAGAAAACGGTTGTGTTACTGAACAAGCACGAACCTGAGTAGACACAGAACATGGAGAAAGTTCCCCCATACAGGGTAACCAATCAAGAGAAACTCTAGAGCTTTGAGACCTAGGCATCATATATACCATGAGAATGGTTATATATGGCATTGAATTTGGACGCTCCAATTTGCTATGAGTCACTCTTGCCTTTCCTTTTCATACTAGAAGAGTGAACTTAAAGTTTTTTGGTTGAGAACAAAAGGAGTTACTGAAGTACCTGAAAAACTTGGATCAGCAAGATAGCATTTTGCTTCAGTTATAAAAGCTCGGCAGCGAAGCTCCAAACTGCCATGACCGAGAAGCATGGGGAAGGCACCATGTATAAGAGCTAAAGCATTTTTTGCATGACTTGGTCCAAGAGAGAGCCATAGCTCTGCTAGTGTCAACGTTGCAGAGGCTTTGAGAAGATCTAAGTTAAATGACTGGCAAAATGAAAGGCAAGCCAGCACATGGGGAATTCCACAAACAGCATTGCCTGATCTCTACAAATGAAGGGGAAAAGATAGAACACTGATTTACTGGTACACTCATCTATCAGTAAAGAGGCTAAAGATGAACTCCAGCAGATAAATTAGAACAATACCGTATACTGTTTAATGCTTATATAAATTGAAGTCACACTTCATAGCAAAACAGTGAATAAATTATAAATGCATAATGCAGTATGATCAGTAAACAGTGCTTTCTACCTGCATGTAAAGTTAACATTTTAATGTGGTATAATGACTAGTTGTTTCGGACAATCAAATATAAATACCTTGTGTATCTCAGCTAGCAGGAGAAGGACAGTAGCATTTTGGACCTGCATCTTAAACTTATAGCACATGCAAAAGAGGGAGTGGGCAACAGCAACAGCCTGCAAGAACTACTTACATCAGAAAGAACAAATAACATGGAAGAGGAAGAAGTAGAATGAACCAACACAGATCTGCACAGTATTTTACCATCCTGAATGCTATTGTGAATGAAAAGGTTAACATTGGAGGAAGGAAAACTTTGACGGTGGTGCATCATTTTAAACACAATTTAAAGAATTTCAGAGCATTTACTCAAAGCAGATTTGATTAGTCCACCATAGAAAAATAAAGCTGTCAGGCTGTCAAACTGATCCTGAACGCAGTACAAACAATAAGGGAAGGATAGAAGAGAGAGATAGAAAGGGTAGATGAATTAGACGGACTGAAGAAAGGGGGAGAATAATGAGGAGAAATCAAGGGGGAGAAATATCAATTTTATTCATAAATCAAAGTTTAAATAATACAATGAAAAGCCCTTATTTACAGGGTATAAAATCAACCTAATCCTAGATTAAGTGGGAACGTAAAAGATCCTAACTACAAAAGAAAACTAATAAAAGAAATCCTAATCTGAAAACGAAATAGAAAAACCTACTCAGTATCAAACCTGAATATGATAATAAAATACCGTTCTAATTCCTTGTCCTACTAGGTCTCCATCACAAGCATTAGCAGATATTTTATTCTTGGTGGGGTATATTCTTATTCACTACTCAGAGTGGTCTCTTTCCAGATGCACCCTTAGTAGATTTCCTGTGACTTCGTTTTATAAGACTACCATGCAACTTGATCACAAGCTATTTAAATTGCAATTAAAACATTGTGCTTGCAGGGGTGTGCTGAAGGAAGAGTCTGAAGCAAGAAGTCCAATGAAAAGAAAGAACTCCAGTATACAATAAATGCTAGACCTGATTATACTGATTTGCAGCAAGCAATGTTCGAGCATGACGGAGACTAGCTTCTATCTTCAGCTCCATGTCCACACCAGTTACAGGTGATGCTAAAGCACCAAGTTCATCACATAATTGTTGAGCAAGTTTCAACTTTCCCCTGCAAGATACTTGGCATCCATTATGCATTGACCAAAGATTAAACAAACGACGACTGATTTTATCTATAATCTACTAGACAATACCTATGCAAAGCATGCTCATGCAGTAACTGCAGTTTTACGAGCAGAATTCTGGACTTGGAGACACATAAAAACTTCTCCTCTGCTATTTTAAGGGCAGCAAATGCCTCTGAGACATTGCAAGACAATATAATCTTGTCAGCAAGCATCAATCGGTGAGTAAACCAGAAAAAGAAAGAGTATTTCATTGTTAATATATTTTTTTGGTGTTTTTTGGAATCTCACAATGTCTTCGAAGATACTTATATTGAAAGAGTTACATGTGAAAAAAGAAAGGAAAGAAAAATGCATGAAGTACCTTGATTTGTTTTCCAGTAACTCCATCAGTACAATTCAAAAGTTACAGAGTAACAAGGTGCCCACAAAAGTGGTCCAATCTAAATATCAGTAACACGCTCTCTTTAAAGATTGACTATGTTATAATAAAGAAACACTAAAAAGTCAACAGAAAAGTATCATTTCCTGTATTTAAATGGTTCTGAAATCTGGTTTTCATAACGAGAATAAACTTAGCAAAAATAAATTACCTCTTGCATTCAGTAAATAAAGCGCAGATAAAAATCAGTTTCAGTAAATAACAAATACTATGATAAGCAAATAGAGTTGTAAATTTAAAAAAATAAATAAATAAATAAATAAAGAGTTCTCTTTAAAAGCAAAGAGAGTTGCAAAACCAAAAAAGTCACTCTATATACCTAGAGAAATGATATTTCTTGAGATCAAGATACATAAAAGTACCCTTCAAAAAAAAAAAAAAGATACATGAAAGTAAGACCACTATGAGTGAGAGTAAATTAGTGAAACACACAACTGACACAAAACATAATAGTTCCAGAAGAATGCAATATAGCACGAACATAACTGGGGGAAGGAAAGAAGAACTATTGCTCAGGAGAAAAGTAGATGAGATTTTGCAACTACTGATCAATGGTCCAACCTTTGTATCCCTTGAATTCTGCCAAATGCTGGATAAGCTTGCCATATGCTAATGCAGCATCAGCTGAACTGAAAATTTACATAAAGCAGATAAGATTAGACAATAAACAGCTCTCAAACATGGAAGAATGATAATAAGAAGAATATTTTATGCAGGACTATAAACTGTTGCGGGAATTACCTTGACGAATCAGTAAAGCATGTAGCAAAAACCAGTGCATTTATTCGAGCTAGAGGAGCACTGAACAGGAAAGACAAAGCAAGTGAGATAAACCATAGACAACCAGCTATTAGACTCGAACGAGAGAAGAGAGAGTAGAAGAGGGGGGAAAAGGACCACTTGGCATGTTTTAACCTCAAGAAAATCAGGAAGTTGTAGTCTCTTATTGTTGAGTACTTAATTTTGCTTCTAACCAGTTAATATCAGAACTTCAAGATAGCGGTAATGTAAATTGGTTTAATGTGGTTCAAACTGAAAATGCATCCAAAGTTAAATATAGAGCTTGTTTGGTTTTGTTTATTTTTGTAATTTATAAAGAGAATTTATAATGAGTAGAAATGAGTGGTGGAGATTTAATTGAAGTTTGAAATGTGTGGTGATTGTTGAATAGTTGTCAAATCAATAGTCAAATCATAGTAGGTAAATTTATAAATTACAAAAATAAACAAAACCAAACAAGGCCATAGTTTTTGGATAGAGAACCTATTAGATACAATACAAGAGACTTCATGGTGTAGAAAGTTTATACTAGTTTTCTAGTTCAGGTTTTATTTCCTTAGTTATTTTCCATTTTATATAGGATTGTTTTATTTCCTGCTACATTTGAATTTCTATTTAACTTCATTCATGAAGGACTAATTCATTTATTACAATTAGACCATTTTCTGCTTGAATATGGATATCTTCCTCCCCCAATTCTTCTTCCCTTTCTTTTTCTCCTTCTCTCTTCTATTCTGTCTCTTTGTTGCATTCTCCATCAGAAACTCAGGCTAAAATTGAATAAACTGTCAAGAGTATAGATCACCAATTTACTACTATTCCCCATTTTTAGGCTACATTAGATATGCTAAAATGGGAAACAATTTATATTACGGCAATTTATATTACGGCCAAAGTTCCATAGTCATCTGAGCTGACCTTGCCTGCTTTAGTAATTCTTAGAAGTTAAACAGGAATGTCAGCAATGAGATCTAATAGTAAACCTTTTGACATTCAAATGAACCAATCTCAACAAGTAAATGCATTAAAACGGCACAGTTTAATACCAGCGTCAGCATGAAATTTTAGGGGAAAATATTGCAACACGTGCATATAACCTCAAGGCTTAAGCATCAAAATTAGATCATCCCAATCACCTGCCATAAGTCTCCCATGCAGCAGCTCGAACCAAGTAGGAAGAACCCAATAACTGTAACACTGACCCTGGTATAGAACTTGGTTGTGCATTAAAGTGGGAAGTGTCAAAATCGCTCCTTGATCCATTTTCTTCAGAGAAAACTAATGAACCTGTAGGTTTTTTCAAATTTTGCAGCCATGAACTGCAGAAGGCACCATCCATTGTCATTATAGAAGTTTCATCTGTAAATTCATTAATCAGATGATAACTCATCCACAATTCCTGCCACAATAAATATGACCAAAAAAGAATGTTTTCTTCAGCAGTCATATAACAAATTATTAATAATTGGGAAAAAAATGCAGGAATGTAGCAAAAACATAAAATTAATAAGCTCATATAACAAATTATTAATAATTGGGAAAAAAATGCAGGAATGTAGCAAAAACATAAAATTAATAAGCTCATATGACCTTGCAAACGTTAGCAGGTTGCGTTCTAAGCTCAGTGGACGCTTTTGGTCCAAAAGAGAGCAATGGTCTTTGAACATGCTGCAGTCAGAATATTGATAATTAGAATTAAATTCATGGCCTAACAAAGAACACAAGAAATCAAAGGGAAAATAACTCAAACAGAGCATTCGTGATCCCATGAACATATACTGCATTTACCACTCTGTGAAAAATAAAATCCAGACACGGGATAGGAAATAGCTTAAGCAACGATTTGCAAACAAAAATGACCTACAACTCATACAATCTGGAATCTACAATCAACTAATCCCCAATTATAAATGAAGTGAACCAATCAATAAAAAATTTTCCCAAAGAAAGAATATCTGAATAACTGTGAAGGATAAGCTAAATTGGAAAATCTACACTCAAATTATAAATCCCATATTAGAGGACAAGGTTTTTGCTCACTTTTAATTGATGTCTTCCCAGCCAACCAATGCAGATTTTCTGGGAACAAAATCGAAGCATATTAACTCTTCATGCAGTTGACCAAATCTGTTCTACAAACCAAATCCAGTACCATACGCAGACCCACAATACAGTGCAATACTGTATTCCTCGTCATTTTCCACTCCATTAAGCATCACAAACCCATGACACCATTACATCCATCGAACTTGGAAAAAGAGAAATCAAAATTGATCATACATGTGCAAGAACAACCCATTAATACTTTAACTTGATAGATAAATAGATTCTACAGAGCAGAGAATGAGAAAAAAAGCTTTGGCTATTTAAGAAATAGAACTGCTTGGCCATTCATGTCAGAGAAAAATGTTTTTTGCTTCTTTATGGGATTTTATGTGGTCATTCTCTGTAGAAGGATCTTAAGTTTCCTAGCTCGAGGACATCTTACCCTCTAACTTGCCAGTAACGATATATTGTTCTTAATGAATTTTTGTTCGTTTATTGTTTTTCTTTTCATTTTCCTTGTGTGTGTGTGTGAGAGAGAGAGAGAGAGATTTAAGTGAATACAAGGTCTAGCAGCTCTTGACAATACTCGCGAGGACTTAATGAGGTATTGAGGGTACTAAAATCCAACAAAAGCCCGCAGGAGGGCATAATTGAAAAGCACAGATGCTTGTGATACACACATGCACATATTCGTGTTGATGCTAGCGACACTAACTTCATTCTTACAAGTGTCAAGTACCAAATAATTACAGAGATCAACATATTCCAAAGCTCCACAATTTTGCTTATAATAATCTACCGTGATGTGCATAATTCAATCTCAGTAGAAGAAGGATATACATAAAATTTTGTCTTGCGGAAAGGCATATCAATTTCCAAGAACCCAAAAAAATAAAAAAATAAAAAAAATAAAAAATATTGTTATTGTTAAGAAGTCCATACAGTCTATAAATGAAACGCGGGGAAAAAGTACTCACTGTCAACTCGAACTTAGCGATTTCCAGATGAATTGACGCCACCACTCGTTTCAGATTTAAACTTTCTGCTCTCTTTAATGATCTCTTCAAGAGCACAAATAATTGTTGTTGAATGGACGATAAAGTACCTAAACCAGCAACCGGTCTGTATGATGCTCCAATAATACCAGTCATATTTGAGATGCCAACAGCAGACAGGAGGTTGCAAATTGTAGCCAATGTGTAGGAAAGACAGGTATCATCACTGTGCTGAATTTCAGGAGAATGTTAACTCAGCAAACTGTGATTTGAGCATTACAGATGATAACGATGATGATGATGATAAAATTATTCTTATGATGATGATACATAAATTGCACATCTAAGACTAGCTGTAGATAATGGAGTCACTGGACACATGGCACAAGCCTATAAATTCGTGCACCTTGATGTTTGTGCAGGAATTAATACATTAGTGCCATATGTCCAATTGATATAACTAGTTGCATATTACTGGTACATGTAGCACATCTCATAACAACAAAAAATTTTTTTATAAAGAATAGACATGACTATTGAAGACACTAAATCAAAACGCTAAAGAATGGTACTACTCATAGAAGCTACAATGGAATTCCTAAGATTAATATTGGCATCATTAATTTAGCAAGTATACATTCTTTGAACGATAACCAAAAACAAACTAACATACATCAAACTTATAGATCAATTTTTGGCCAACTGTGAACTGAAACAGCCACAGTTTTTGGAGAACAAGCCAAAATCAATCAAATCGAGTGTGGTCTCTTGATGCTGCTGTTATTCAGGTAGACATGCACCGATAACTCAGCCTGAAGAACCACCTTGAAAGAACTTTGCTACTGTCCTATACTTTTTTTGTATTGGCATAATGCCAACAGAAACATAACTGAAACAAATTACACCATTCAACAAAATAGCCACCATGGCATTGACATCACATCCAATTCATTTGACTTTTACAATCAACAAACTAAGAAATTCATTAAGAATATCATCAAATGATCAAATTAGCTCATGAAAGATATAAGTATACAGAAAGTAATATATATGTAGAAAGCTAAATTTATAATTAAAAGCACACCTGCTGCGAAACTTGAACTGCTTCAGTCAAAACCTGAAAATTAATTGAGACACTTATGAGGCTGTGGAACCCACAGAAGAACTGTACAAACTGAAAAGATTAGATGAATAAGAATAACAAGCACATATGAACAGAGAGGGGACCATCAATACATATGCTTACCCCCAAAGATTGGTCTGGGTGCCCTAATTGAGAATGCATCATCCCTAAACATAACAAAGCAATTTCATATCTCCCTGATGTAATGGAGCTATGAGGGGTAGCACATTCAATACCCTCAGTCCCTGCACTTCATTACAAAGACAGCTCATATTAGATTGTCGTAAATAATATCTTTTTAACAGCTTAAACTTTGAATAGTCAAGATTGATAGTGGAACTCAAAGGATGGTGAAATGGAGTAGCATTTCAGGAGTAGATTAAACATGAATGCTAGAAAGAAACACTGATTAAAGGTGCATTTAAGAGGAACTGTTGTTTGAAGCTATTTAGCAATTTAAGTGAAACTTGGACACAAGCTACAGAAAGAAGAATTTCTCAAACAAAAGAGGAAGGAAAATATAATTCAAATATTGAGGTTAGGGATATGCCAACATGCAATAAAGAACTGAAAGTGATTTCTGAGGGAAAAATTCTGAAGTGACCACCATTTGGAGGGTTAAAAGTTATCGCTCCTTGCTTATCGACTATCAATTTATAAGCAGTTCAAGGCTTTGTGCAAATGGCAATCATTAATAAGCCTGAATAGTTATTCTTCCCCAGCTACATGTTATAAAAAACACAACTGAGGCAAAGCTTTGTGGGGCATTTTCCAGAGGCAGAGATGCCTCATTCCATGAGGCATATGTTTCTTGGTTAACGCCTCAAGGCATACAAGGCATGCACCTCACATAAAAGATGAGAACTTTCAGATTTTCTAGTTTTAGTTGGACCCAATTTAGATAACTTTGGAAAAGGGCTCCAGTGTATTAGACACTCAAATTAAAATACCCCAACCCCAAAAACCCCACGCGAAGCCAACATCAAAAGCTGCAAAGCTACATAAATATGCAACACCCAAGGAATTATCAATATTTATCAATTTATGAAACAAAAAATATTATCATTTTTTCCTTTTTTTTTTTATAAGTAGTTATAAGTTGAAGGGTTGCACTTAGATGATGAGGAAGATGAGTGGATAAATATTGACAATGAAGATGAAGAAGATGATAAAGGAATTAGATACAATGATAATTCCATGGATGAAGCTACTAATAGTGGTGGAGGTGATAATCCAATCACAACCACCAAAACTTTGTTAATTTATGGTTCCTTTATGTTTAATTGTAGAACGCTACATAATGGAGTAAAGTAGATATGCGCTATTAGTATTGAAGTAGACTTTTCATTGATGAAATAGGCTATTTTACATTACTCTAAAATATTTTGAATCATTTTTTTCAGTTTGTGGCAAGGCTTCCGCTTCATGAATGAAAACCACCTCAATACCCATTTCGACTTTTTCGTAGTATACCCAGATAGATAGATTCCAAAATCCAAAATCAACAAAGTTAGAGCTGAAGCCTGAATGGTTAATCTTCCCATCTATATAGATTCCAAAATTCAAAATGTGTAGTATAAGATTTAGAGGTGCATATGAGAATCAATGCCTTAATAATAGCACCTAAAAATGAGGGGAGACCCTTATTTGAAACTAATAATTCCCGTAATGAAAAATGAAGTAGTCCTTAAATGATGTGGAAGATCATAAGTTAAAAAGGACTTTCATTCTATGAGATAACATATTATTCATTTTTCACTAAAAAATATGATTTTTGTTTTTGAGTTATTCCTATTTATTTCAGGCTTTTTGGCAAAGTTTGTAGTAAAATAAGGTTCTCTAGAAATTAAATCCCACATCAAATAAATATAGAACAAATAATCAACATACAAGAGCTTGAGATATTCTTAATATAGTTAACCTTTTAAGATGAAATTGCAAGTTTTAATAGTCTACATCACATCTCAGCCCATGCTCGGAGCAAGATTTGAATTTTGTGGGTCAAGGGTTTGTTTGTTGAAGTGGCTCAAGTTGAACTCTGGTAAGGAACATAGATTCCAGTCTATTAGATTTATCGACTTAGTGGTCGCCCTCAAAAAACTAATGATGAATTAAAAAAAGAATGAAATAGAGAGCTGTAGTCACAGACAAATATCTAATATGGGGGAGGAACTAAAAACTCTGCCACGAAATCTTGAAAAGCTTGGAATACAAGGACCAAAAATCACATGAAAAAGAGGAAAAAGAAAGAAAAAGAATGTAAAAAGCCTCCTCTTGGGCCCAGGGGTTCAATTCTACATTTCTTGGGGAAACAAGTTTTAATTACTCCTCTTTGATTTCAAAGGTGGGGATTTTTTTTTTTTTTTTTTTGGTCTGGGGGGGGGGGGGGGGCCCAAGGTGGTAATGAAGAGGAAAAATGCTTTTTCTTCTGGTGGCCACAAATTTTTCTCTTTGGGACAGTTTTCATTTTTTGATCACGCCGTCACATCATGGACAATTGAAAATAATTCCTCCTTTCATCCCATTCAGTTAAGCATTCTGTTTTAGTTTGTCTTGTCTTATTTTCTTTTACGCCCGAGCCAAACCCACACTAAGGTGCACATCAATGCAATGCATGTACGTCACCAAGCACAAACAAAAACGACGCTACAGCAGGCCAAACAAAGAAGAACTCAACACATCAAATCAAATAAGCTTATTAATATTTACCTGTAATCAAAATAACGGTGAAGATTTTCCAACGCGCTAGGGTAGTCATCATGATAGAGACTATTTAAGTAACGCAAGAAGTGAACCTGCAAACAGGATTGGGAGAAAAATATTTGTCCAAAGTCAGGTAAATGAATTAATTACTAAAGTATTCAGTAGAACTACATGAATCAAAATCAGCGACTCACTCGATGTAATTCTGGAGCTGATTTCTGAAGCTTCTTTAATATAGATTCAAAATCATGTAAAGGGAAGGAGCTCCCATGTCTGAAGCAAGATTATTGAGAGAGAAATAGTCACATACTTCTAACATATAATTGCTATGCAAATATAAACAAGATACAATTAATTGTATGGATGGACATTTACTCACTTCTCAATGGCAGCTGCTTGCTCAGAGAGGTAGCCCTGAACCTGCCAGTTAGTACGTAGGAAAGTGACACCTAGGGAGTCAGTATGTCTCACTATATCACTGGTTGATGGCTCAGAAGGCCGAATTTCTTGAGGCCTATCAATATGATTCATACTGGAGCTTGGAGAAAAATCCGTATCTGCATTAGTTTAAATAATAATCATCTCAAGAGAAGCTCCATCAAACAAAAGTATAGAGGGAAACAGTAATGCCAATTAATCTTAGGACTAAATGCTTATACTAACCAAGTGGCTTCTAAGCATCATATAGTTAAAAAGTAATATGGACATATGACAGGACCATCAAAAGATGCTCACATCATCTGGTACCGGACACATTCCCTGATTACACGTGCATGCACTTGAGGGTTTTTTTTTTTTTTAATACTGAGCGGGTAATGCAACATACTTACAGACTACCCGCTACCACTAGTTTATTTCTCTCTTTCTCACAGAGAGAAGAAAGACAGAAATAAAACTATACATGTACATCAACTAAAGAACCTAAGCGTTCTTTCATAAAAGGAGCAATTGCTTGAGGAATTTGAGTCACCATACAGTCAAAGCAAATTCAGCTTTACCATAAAGAAGTCTCATCACAATTTCAAACCAAAGGCCAAGAGCTCCAATTTCTATGTCTATTATGAAGGTAAAAGGTCAAAGGATGTATGGTTTTGATTTTTTGAGAATTGATTTTGTGAAGTGATTTTTCAGGAGAATGTGTAGTGAAAAGGAGCGAAAAGTTATGAATCTACATGCAAGGCTATTTTAATGAATAAATGTGCGATTGGAAATGAGTTCAAGGGAGAATTAATTTTGAAAAATCAAAACCATACAAGGCAAAAATATATAATAATAGGAAAGCAAAAGAAAAGCAACTACCAAATATCCCAAAAAATTGCAAGATGAGTGCCATAAAAATGATAGTTAACAAGTGGGGCAAAAAGACAATTATTATAATATACCATTCTGAAAAACTAAATTTTGTCAATTCCATTGGCAGGAAAAGCTTTTAACCACTAATGTTGAGTGATCAAATTTCAAGAACCAAATTCAATTTTCACTATTCCAATCGTTTGTAATTCTTAGCTAAAGCAAGCTGCAAAAGACTTACGATCTTTGCATGTAAAGGCAATCTGTAGTCATTGTCAGTAGCAATACCTTCAACTATGTCGAAAATTGCTCCAGAAGCATGACTGTGGAAAGAAACTCTTTCTTTTGCCAATTTTCTGGCTTCAAATTCTTCACTAACTTTCTCGAAAACAAAATTCTCCAACTCCATACTCTCATATTCTACTTCTGGATCATTACTAGGATCACCTAAATGTGATAAGTCAAAGGGAGGACAGTCTGAGAGGGATTGCTTACAATATGTCCCTAGACTTGATAAAAGATGACAAACACCCTGCCCAAGAATAATAAATTGTCAAGTGAAAACCACAGAAGCAGAAATTCGGATAATCATTACCAGATTCAACAACGGATTCAGTGACATACATACAGGTATAAAAGTATAGAAAGTTCTCAGAAACACTCAGTATATTAGTTACGACTCTAAAATGGATTGAAGATTCAACATAGCAAGAGTATGCTTTCACATATAAATAACTTTACTAACTGTCATCAAAACAACATAAAGTGCCAATAATTGACACTAGGCTCTTCCTTGAAAATGGAAAGCTGTCTCCTTTCATTGTCAGCAGTGTAATGCACCATAAACATGTTTCTAGCCTACATGACAGAAAGAATTTGACCCCAAAATAAATCCCGGACAAGAACATTATAGAATGAGATGATACTTGCTTTAGCGTAACGCATAATACAAAATATGGTTTACAAGTATTAGCAAGATAAGAATTGCCAATAGTCTCTCAAATACAATAATTAAGACTAGAGTAATTTAACCAGTAAAAATGTTGAAATACTTTCCCCTTCTTTTAGAAAGGCAAAATTCTTTTCGTCCAGCACTAACAATTAATCAAATAGTAGATATATTATTCATAGACTATCAGTCCAAATTGCCTGTGTCATTAACTTGAAACTTATTGATTTGTGACACGCATATCATAAGATGTTAAACAATAACATAAGTAGCTGCCTTAAAAAAGATACAAAATCCCAAAAAAATAAAAAAAAAAAAAATAACATAAATGCAATACCTCGAATGACATGACATTAAATGCAAGTAAGCATCGCCTAACAAACATTCCAATAGCACTATTGGGGTCCAACATAA
This sequence comes from Nyctanthes arbor-tristis, assembly GCA_963692815.1. Taxonomy (NCBI): domain Eukaryota; kingdom Viridiplantae; phylum Streptophyta; class Magnoliopsida; order Lamiales; family Oleaceae; genus Nyctanthes; species Nyctanthes arbor-tristis. The sequence continues at coordinate 37,310 of CAVNYN010202713.1, read as the reverse complement.
TCTGATCGTCATCGAGAACATTTGCATCTGAACCCCCAAGAATCCCTACTTAAAGACAAAAGCAGAAACACAATTTGCTTATTCTCCAGTTGGAACAATTCACTGATAAATAATCTCAGACCAAGATACAACCCAGTGCTCAATATTGTACAATGTGATTCAGTTCCGTGTCCTGTACAATATCAGCTCCAATTTTGGGAGTATAGAAGAGGCTGTACCTTGCTGCATCATCAGTTATTTTCACTATCCTACTTCAACATCAATAAACTATTAAAAACATCACCTCGCAAATCATTAAAGAAATTAAACAAGTCATCAGGAGAAGCCAATGATGAGAGCCTGCGAGTCAAATGATCACTCAGCCAATGATTCAACAACCCACCAATTTCTCTCAACTGGGCAATTAGCTGCTCCAATGACGGCTCAAATATACTATCAAAAGCCTATAAAATCAAGGAAAAAGGTAAATTCTCTACTCACCCGAACATCAACATTAAACAAAAAGTACATAAAAACATCGACTGCTACCTTGGTGAGGGATAAGATGAAAATCCCAAGACGGTTGTGATGAGAAACAGAAGAAAATGGAAACGGGACCGATATTTGAGAAGGCGGGGCATAGACTTGTACTAAAATACATATGGAAACCTTATGGGGTGTCAAAGCAAAATTCCCAGGTGGCTTAAATACACCAGCCATTTTTGTTGCCAGTGAAGTAATACTACTATTCCGTGTGGACTCTAGGGTTTCTGAAACTGAAGTTGAGCTCAATGATGGATAGGAGGCAAAAATACCCTTTTGAAAATTTTGGGGGACAACGAGCAAGCAGAGGCATGTTATTTTCTTCAAGATGTGCCTGCTGTTTACAGGTATGAACCTGATGTGAATTTCAAACTTCGGATTAATTCATTTATTATAACATTAGATTTCTAGAATTGTTTCAATTATCACACTTTTATTTAGTAATGACCGGAGTCGTACATCATATTTTTTCCCAAAGCTCTATGACCATCAAAGGATGACTCTACACTCATGTATCGCCTTTAGAGTCTCAAAACGGTGTTTAAGTTTATATAATCACCACTTCAATTTCCTTTTGCAGCGTTGATAGTTGAATAATCATGAAATATCAAAAGACCATAATGGGAGTTTTCCTTCGGTGAAGATGAGCACTTCAAAGCATCATCAAAAGCAGTATATCCTATCAATTCATGAATTTTTTTAGAACGTTACAATAGGAAAGTCCTTTCTAATTTTATACTCTCTCTGTCCCACAAAGATACTCCCTTTTTATTTTTCATATAAATTAAGAAAGCATCATTTAGAGCTTGTTTGATCCTTTTTATTCTGTCAATTTATAAATTTACCTATTACTGATTTAACACTTGATTTGACAACTGTTTAATTACAACCATATATTTCACAACTTTTTATGTTTCTAATATACATTCTACCTCTCTCTTTATTATAAATTCTCTATATGAAGAGCATCAAACAAGCTTTTACCGTTATTAGAATTATATAATTTAACTACATATTTCCTAATATACGCTTTAATTTATTTAATATTTCACTTTAATTATTCTTTATTGTTAATTACTATGTACAATAAATAAGGATACATTGGAAAACTAAAAAATTAACTTAGAAAAAAGAAATATAATTTGAGACAAATAAAAAAGAAAAAAAATGATATCTTGTTCGGACGGAGGGAGTATTTAATTGTCTCGTTATAATTGTAAGTTTTGTCACTTTCATGTTGGATCCTTGCGCCCAACATAACGATAAAACTCTCATTTGAACCGTTGCCTAAGAATAATAGCCTAACTTTAGAATTGATTACCAACAATACATATCTCAGAGGATTTATCTTTGTATCAAATTTGTTCCAGTCCAATTTCTTCCTTTCAAGAAAATTAGAGCATGGTATGAAAATATAGTATCTAAATAAATATAGCATAGATAGAAAAATATAAAGTAAAATTTGTGTGAGAAGAATTCTTCATTTCCATTGCAACCATGGGCATTGTGATGCAGCAGGAAGCTACTATTGCAACTCCCACTATAGCTCAAGAATTCAAAATTTCGATGTACCCTAATAGTTCATCACACAAAATCAGAATTCCAAGTACACACATGGTACATAACTGCCAAATTGCAATGCAATGTACCACACAGTTCTTCATGCCTTCATTAAAATGAAATGACAGGTTTACAATGTGCAGAAGGCTGCAACTGTGATAGAGCAGTATCAGATTCTTCAGTTTCATCAAACTCAAGTGGTGTGCTGCCGCTAATTTGCTTCCTGCAAGCAAACAATGTATATCAGAGTTTTCAAACGTGAATGCAGAATAGAAATTACATCTTTTCAACTATTTCCCAGAATGCGGCAAACAAAATCACATTGTACGGTGTTCCTTTTGTTGTGTTGCTGTAGACAAATTTATACAAAGAATACATGACCTCGTCCAAACAGTGGTTAGACATGTGGTGTACCTCTGAGAGACAAAAGTTTCTTCAGATAGTGCCTTCTCTAGTCTCTCCTCAAATGGAGTTGCATGCCAACTAACTTTCTGATCCTGTGAAAGATGAGAAAATTTCACCAATGTTTTAGTTACACAGACAGAAGAGGAAGTACCAAATTATGAGAAAGGCACTAAAAGATAAGATGAAGGCACAGAGCAGCATAACCTCTTTATACTTGTTAGTTGAATTCGGAATCCCATTCCCATCCCACCATTTAGGTGAAATACGTGAAGTTTCTTCTTCATTCCAGTGAGCTGCGACCATACCAAGGATAGGCCTATCTTCTTGAGTTTTCCCACAGTGAATATTTCTTCCCAGGCCAGAACCAAACCATTGATTATTGTCATCTTGATTGACCGAAGGAGGTTTCAGCCAAGAAGACAAGTTTGTTTCAACCTCCACATCTTTCCTAACAGAAATTTCCTTCATCCCCATGTCTGGAGCAGGGGTTCCTTTGTCCACCTCTTCAAGAGATTCTCTTGGAAAAAGAAAATCAGAACTTTCCTCCTTCAATATCTTCCACTGGGAAGCATCCTCAACTGGGTTAGGAACAGAATATACATACTGTGATCTAATCCGAGCAGTTTTCCCATCCACCCTATTGTCAAGATATGCGGGGAAAACAGTACCAGGTGTTTGCATCTCATCAGTTAGTTTCAATGGTGTTGGATATGGTGACTGCTTTGATGTATTATAATTGCGTTCTAACCCGAACTGCTTGGAGTTTTGATCACATGAGGAGCTTTTTGATGAAAGTGAAGATATATCAGATTCGCGTTCAAAACGAACTGATTTGTTCTTGAATTGTGAGCCTAAAGCCGACACCTCAGGTGGAACTGACGAAGTCGGAGAACCGCAAGCAGCATTATGTACACCTGTAGGCGTGATTACATTCTGAATACTACTGCTTGAATTGGAATTTGAATTGCTGGAAGCACGTCTGGCATTCAGTCCATCAGTCATGCAGCTGGAAAACGGAATGTTAAGCAAATATTAATTTTCCATGTATCAGGATTACATTTTTTTTTCTCTTTTGGGGTCTCAATTGGAAACCTATCAACTGAAATTGCCAACACCAAAAACTTTCCGGTGAAATATGGAAAGAAGAAAGCAGAGAAGAAAAGGTTGTAAGGTTGTCTTGCAAATACACTAATAGATAATAGCTGATTAATGATTTCAAAGCCATACAAAGTGATGGGTTCACCTGCTTGGAGTTTCCACCGATGAACCTGATTCCTTAACCTGTTCTTCATAAATTTTAACAGGAGTAGGAGGTTCATCATATTGCTTCTCTAAGTGGAGTTTTTCAACGGATGCATTAGGGAGCCATGAATTGAATTTCAAAGGTTTTGCTTCTGCACCTTCACTTGATGTGTCCTTCAATTTCTCAGAGGCTTTTCGAATTTCAGCAGGCGTCTCAGGTAGAGTTCCACAAGCTTTGAGGAACTTGGCCTGCAGATTTTCATCACCAAACTTGCTTCCTTAAATACATAATAATAGACGGGCCAATCATTTATACAAAATCATCTACATGGATAGATATACTCAGAGCAGGTGTATTATTTTGCTAGAGTGAATCATGGTCTTTGTATGTATATGTATCTTTAAGCGAACAGTGCTTAGTCTTGAGATTATGAAAGTAAAAAAAATCTGAAAATTAAACGTAAATCAAAACCAAGGCCTAACATCCTCACAAAAAAGCAACCGAATAAATGAATCATCATGTCTCAAAATTGACCCAGATTCAGATCTTGAATTTGAAATCCACCATTAAGTTTGATGTGAACACAAATGCCTAAATGAAACTTCTATTTAATCATGGACATCAGTTAGGAGAGTAAAGATGGGACCTGCCCGTAAATGACTAGAAACTAACGAAAATAATGAATTATCTATATCATAAATAGTTCACCAGAAGGAAACAATGAACAAAAACCGACATACTAATATCTGATGTAACATCATCATAATCGTGAAAAGTTAAATCAGTTCACTATATAGAAGAAACTAAAGGTTGGAAAATATGATGGTTCACTCTAAATTGTTCCCTTATTGATAATCAATTATAGTTTTATAATTAGATGATTCGTTTGACTGCGCAAGCAGGAAGTGCTTGCTTGGCTAATTAATTTGTTAAATTTACGTGAATCCGTAGATTCAACAGAGCTGTTGTTATTTAGTCCTGCGAAAATCAAAGATATGTCATACTCAATTCAGCTACCAATACCAATAAGATGACACTCAAGAAATTTGCTACCCAACCCGCACATATCGGTATAAAGTAATTTTACATAAATGAATATCACCAAATTGCATTATCAAGAGATTACATATATTATAATTACTAAGGAAATAGCTCAATAGCTGATGGGCATCAATTACATTATTCGGTTTACTGTTACGATTGGAACACTGTAAATCAAATTCATCTTAGAGTTACATGCCACCATGGATGCTACATTTATTGTCACAGATTCATCACATAACCATGTTTACTTGTTAAATTCAGGTCTATGTGAATTGAAAACAGACCTCATCCTTGAGCTCCCTGACATCAAGTCCCTCAAGCTGAGGATTATCCAATTTCCGATTCTTCTCTGCCCCTTGACCTGAATCATCTTTTTTTCACATGTATAATTCATTGAAATTATTACATTTCATCAACCAAAAAAATTCAAAAGGAAAACATTTCAATAATCTAATACAACAGCACCAACAGCAACATGAAATTCCGCCTTATTTCCAATAGATACAGGATGTCTAAAGCAATCCCTGTTCGCCATTTCTATCATGCAATACAAAAACTTCAATGCGTTCATTCTGATAACCATAATGCTGCCATGGAATAAGAGTAGAAAAAGAAGGGGGGTTTACCATCAGAAAGGAATAGAGACGATAGGGCATTCCGGCTGTGGGCTACCACTGGCTCCTGCTTACCAACAAAAACCCGAATTCTTGAATTACGGCACAAAAACGAAAAACCCGCAGAAAACAAATAGAGAATTTCAATTTCATCATCCGAAAAGAAACAGAAAACAAAGAATTACACAATTCTCCGTAATCATACCGTACTCGGGCAGGAGACGAGATGAGAATGCGAATCTTTTACACGAAAACACCCGAAAAAACAGCTCATCACTGCAATCACAGCTCTCCGCAAAAACCTAACAGCAACAGCTTCACCTTCACCTTCACCTCCCCCCTCCTTCTCAGACCATACCATTTACCTGTGTATCTATCAATAATTCTCTATATCTCTATCCGATTGATTGATGGGTTAATTATGTTGGAATGTAATTGTCAATTGTTTATCTTTATGAGAGAGAAAGAGCGAGAGAGAGGCTGAGTGTCACTGTGCTGATGGCTCCATTGTATTTTTGAAATTTGAACAAGAAGCTGGGAAGAGGGAAACGGGAAAAGATCAGAGAGACACAAATTTGCATATTCGTGGGACTGCGAACCTGGGAACCACGCGCTCTCTTCTAGTGGTCGGCTGTCAAATCTTTGGGACTTCTATTGTTTAGACTCTAAAGCATCTTTCGGCTTTCCTTAAAAGTTACTGTTGTAACTTTCCCTAAGGGCATGTTCAGTGGTTTAGTGTGTGTTTGATTGTCTGATTAAAAACACATTATAATCCCACATACTAATGATTTAATCACTTATTTAATAATTAGTAATTTATAATTATAAATTTTAAACTTTTATTAAATTTACATCACTCATTTCATCTTACTATTATTTCTTATTATAATTCAATTTGAATAAATAACTTTAAACAGCCACTAAAGGAAAAGAGTTAAGAGAAAAAATTTTAGGAGAAAAATTAAAGGAAACAAATTTATTTTCAAATAATGTGTAAGAGGAAAATATATTAAAGGATTTTGTTTATTTCTTGAAACGTTTTTACAAATTATTTTGTCATTACTTTTTCTATCATACAATTAATATTCAATTCTTTCATTATTTTTTAAAATTTTATTATATATATTTTTTAAGAAAGAAAGTAGAGCGAAAAAGGTAAAAGAGGAGGCTAAATTTATCCCGTCTTTTATCCCCCCTCTCCCCTAAAAAAATGACTTCCCCTTCTCCTGTACATTAATTGGTTTTGTTGGGGGAAAATCTCAAACATTAAACTTTCTCTAAACTACCAAATTTGTCTAGATAATTTTTAGCTTCGATGGATCAAGGCAAAAAAGCTAGCTTTCCTATTGAACCGGATTCTAGTCATTTATGCTGCCGTCAATGGATTCTTTGATCGAATGCCATTAAAATGGCTCTGTTTCAAATCCAAAGGTCGGGTCTTATTTGACTAAATAATTTTATTTCAATAAAAAATTTGACAAAATAGATATGTGATTGATAGACTTCTTAATTTTTTTTTTCCTCTTTGAAATTTCTTGGTTTTGTTTTTCAATCAATTGAACAAATGTTGATTGATTCATACCAAAATAAATAAATAAAAAGAAAAAAATGCGAAATCCTTGATTGACGTTGAAAACTTATATAAAAATATTAGAGATGAGATAAAATGCTAAAAATGCTGGCAACGGCACCATCCGAACACAGTGGAAAATTCCCTACTCGAGTGTGGGCAAGGATGGTGATCATGTCCCCAAACACCAAACCCTCCATTTTCCCGAGGCTAATTGGTGCCACATGACCTTAGCCTTCGTATGATTTTGGTAAACCTTTTAAACTTTACATTTTTAACTTTAAAAAATAATGTAAATTTAATTAAATTAAAATAAGTAAATATAAACAGCGAATAAATAAAAAATCAAATCCGTTATTTGATTGTGTTAAAAAAAATCAAATCGTGTGATTCAATTGTGTTTTAAAAAAAGACTATATTTAATTTTATTTATTTCTTGTTTAATAGTTGATTTAATGAGAATTTGAGGCTATGGTAACAATTAAAAAAAAAAGAGAAGAAGGTTTATAAATAGATTTAAAATTCAAATTTTGTATAAGAGTTAATATTTCACTGTGTCATGTGGAGGTAATGATTAAAATAATATGAGAACTCACGTCACGTTAAATATATAGTTAAATATATTGTTATCATATATCTACAATTTAAAATTTAAATTAATTGATAAATATAATGTATTTTTAATTGCACGTCAAACACAGTGAAAATATATTTTTTCAAGTCAAAAAGGTACCAAGTACGAAAGACTAGAGTCAAAAAAACACATCAATATGACAGGTTAAGGTGACATGGGCTCTTTTTAAGAGCCCGATAAATTATCGAATTCTATTTCAATTGTTAAAAAAATAAAAAATATATAAACAGTATAGAGCTTGTTTGAAACTCTTTATTTTTTCTAATTATAATTTCACCTACTATGATTTGACTGTTGATTTGACAATTACTCAACAATCACCACACATTTCAAAATTTAAATAAATTTTCACTACTCATTTTCACTCATTATAAATTCCTTTTATAAATTCAAAAAATTAAGAGCTTCAAACAAGCTCAAAGACTGTCCTCAACGTAAATTTTAAGATTTATAAATTTTCATATATTTCATACATTTTAATAAAATTCTACAGAATTCATTAGATTTTAATGAAATGCTATGTTATGGAATCTTGTGAATTTAGATTTTAAGGAGTACTTAAGTGGAATGTATTGAATTTAAAAGGTATCCGTAATATGGAATTCAATGAATTTTAAGAATTTGCTTTTACTTTTTGTTTAAGTAAACTATGTTGTTATTATAAAATCATTTAATAATTTACTAGTAACGAGTTGATCTCTAAATTTAAACCTCTTAAGCAACTTTGTACTTTTATATTTTTTATTATTTTTTTGACATGGAGTCTTATGGATTTAGATTTTAAGGGGTACTTAAGTGAAATATATTGAATTTAAAAGGTATCCACGATATGGAATTTAATGAATTTTAAGAATTTGCTTTTACCTTTTGTTTAAGTAAATTATGATGTTGTTATTATTATTATTATAAATCATTTAATAATTTACTAATAACGAGTTGATCTCTGAATTTAAACATTAAGCAGCTTTATACTTTTATCTTTTTTATTATTTTTTTATACATATGTTAAATGTGAACTTTGAGATAAAAGAAAAACATTGCACAGTAGTTGCATTACAAAATAAATAAATAAATAAGTTACACTTCTTCGATGATAAAAGGAATAACAAGTAAAAGTATTCAAACTATGTCTTAAAAAATATAATCTATAACCTTGCCATTCTTTAAATAAAAACAAAAAAGAAAGGAAGAAGACGACATTTTACACATATGGGCAATTATTTTGCACAAGTCGAATATGATGTGATTTTCAAAAATTTAAGTGGCCAAGAAAAAAATCACAAAGATTGTATAGAAATTTATATATTAAACCGAGATTGTTGCCTTTCAGAAAATTCTCACCATACGGAGATTTATTCTTCTGAAGGTAGGAAAAAAGATAAAACGAAATAAAACGGATTATTAATCTTTTTTTCCACTATTCTATAAAATTTTAAACAAAATGAATATTATACCTCTTAAACTTTTTAAATTTTTTAAAAAAAGTTCAAAAATAATAAAAAAATAAAAAAATAAAAAAAACAAAACACCCGCCCTCCCCTCCCCAAGATTGGCCGCCAGAAATGCTGCCATTCTGGCGGCCGGCCATTCCGCTGTCAGAATGGTAGCATTTTGGCCGGCCGCCAAAATGACAACATTCAGGGGTGGTGAATCCCTCCCAACTGCCATTTCTGGTAGCAAATGGAGGGATTCTTCCACCTCCCTCTTTGGCCAATGCTATCGTCTCAAGCAGCCAAAGTACTGCCAGAAATGGCGGTAACACAAATGGGGGGATTCTCCCCTCCTTCTTTTTTGGCCATCGGAATAGCAACATTTCTCACTACCAATCTTGGAAAGGAGAAAGGGGGTGGGGTGAGTTGGGTGTTTTATTTTTTATATTATTTTTATATTTTTTTTAAAAATTTTAAAAGTTTAAGGGGTATAATCGTTATTTTGTTAAATTTTTTATGAAATAATAGAAAAAATGATGATTTGTGTGTATTTATCAAAAGTTGTGAGAGCTGTGGAGTGTCTTAAAAAATGTCAAAAATGAAATCAGTTCTTAATATAGAGGCTGGGGACGATTTGTGAAATTAACCCAATTCTAAATTGAGAACAACTAAATTGAGAACGCCTAAATTGAGAACACCAGTTGAAATATATTTTTTATATTTACACCACAGATGAATTTACTGGATTAACCTTATAATTAAAAAAACTCTGAAATTCTGGAAACTATGTACCACAAATGTAAAAGCTACCCACTTCGCCGGCAACCGCGGCTCCCTCTCTTTCTCTCTCTCCATTCATTAGTTTTCCAGCAAAGGCTTCCAGTATTCCATTTCTCTAAATGATGGCAGGAATGTTTAACAAGATTTAATCCCGATTGTGATTAGCGTTGCCTTTTTTAATGATATATGTGGCCTTTGTTGATTCCAATGGATAACCACTCAGCATTTCACCGATTGCAAAGCCGACAAATTGTGAAGAAACCTTAGGTACATATTCACATTACACATCAATTTCATCCGTAATCAATTTCAATTGTCTGGGATGGACCAATTAGATCCCGAACCGTTGTTTCCATCCATTCAAGCCCCGAGTAATTTCCAGCCACGAACTTTTTTTAATTGTGTTGATTTGAATCAATGGGGATTCATTAGTTTTGTTGTTGAGACGGGAGAGAGAAATTGGTCTGATTGAAACAGCGGCTACAGAGGGATGGGAGAGTGTTGCAGGTGTGATTGAAATGGCAGTGACGGCCTAATGGTGGTGCATGTTGAAATTTGAAGTGGGGTGTACGAAGGTAAAAATAATTTAAGGTGATGGGTATTTCAGTCAAATCCTATATTGGAAACACCCCTAAAGTAAACGATGATGTTAAGCATAAGGAATATAGACTGGAAACCTCTTTCTATTTTGAAATAAAAATGGAAGGCTTGTGACGGGCGATTATGGCTAGACCGGTGGCTAAGCGATAAAACAATATATGACATATTGTACTGGTGACAGTCTTATAGATGTGCAGCACCATTTGCTCTTTGAGGTACAAATCGGAACCTAAAATGAGGGAAATTTCTGCATAGCTCTTGGCAGTCTTGAATGAGAAGTCCAAACTCTGTGAGGTCAACTTTATGCTTGCTAATAGCATCCACTACCACCTTTGCATCAAGATTGAAAATAACTTTATCCTTTCCGTCTGAGGTCAACCAACGAATAGCTTCACGTAAACCCAACACTTCCGCTTCCTTAGCAGTATCATACTCAGCAATTTGTCTTATTTGCAGCCCTATAAATCCACCATTTTCATCTCTAACCACCATACCAATCCCCACATTTTTGCCCCTAATAAAAGAAGCATCCACATTGCATGTTAAATATCCCACTGTAGAACTCACCCCATGGTTAGTATTGTTGGCCGAAACACTTCTTAGTCCTTGGTCTCGCCTTATCTCCTACCATTCCCATAATGAAGTCAGCCCCATGTTTATGCTTTGGCACGGTTGAAGTGATGAACCCGTCCAAAGCTTTGCATTTCTTTCTCTCCAAATACTCCAAGCCACAGCACTTCTTTTTTCGTTCACTTCATGAGTAGAATTGGTAAGCATACCAAAGAACCAATCCTTCAAAGAATCAGCATTGTTAGCATGGACAGGAAGTCTAGCCAAATTCCAACAGTGTCTAGCATACGACCAATTGAGTAATACATGGGTATTCGTTTCCTCCTCATTTCCGCAAAAAACACAGTGGGTTTGTAAAGGAATACCTCGTTGATGGAGCTTGAATCGTGTTGGTAAGCAATTATCTCGACAGGCACGCCAAGGGAAAACTCTTATCTTCGATGGAATATGCATTTTCCGTATCTTATTCCAATCCTCTTGAATTTGAAAGTCCTCTCCATTCCCTTACACTTTTAGAGCCACTCTATACCCAGACCTGACATGATAATCACCATTATTACTGAAATTCCAAATGAGCTTGTCAGGCCTTGGACTAAGTCTAAGGGGGGTATTAAGAATTTTAGTCACCTCGTCCCTCTTAGACAGCTCATGCAAGAAAGATACATCCCATTCTTGAGTACCTTTCCGAATAAGGTCACTAATCATCAAATCTCTAGCTCTGGCGGTCCAGCAGTTTCCGGTAAGAAATTTGGGCTATCATGTAACCATGGATCTTTCCAAACCCTTATATTACGCCCATTGCCTATTCTCTATCTGCATTCTTCCTTTAGAGCTACCCGAGAACTCCAAATGCTCCTCCAAGAATAACTAGGTTGATATAGTTTTGATTCCAAAAAATTCCCTCTAGGCAAATATCTGGCTTTTGAAAACCTGACTAACAAAAGCATTAGGATCGTTAAAAGTATAGCAATATTGAAAGCATGCAAGTTTCTGAAACCCAATCTTCCAAATTCCTTTCTGACACATAATCGGTCCCAACTGTACCATCGCAGACCCTTTCCACCACCAGCTTTAGCACCTCACCAAAATGAATTCATCATACGTTGGAGCTCTTCACATAATGATAACGAAATCAAGAAAGTGGCCATGCTATATGTCAGAATGGATTGAGCAACACTTTCTATAAGCAACTCTCTTCCTACTTTCGATAACATCTTCTCCTACCATCCTTGTAGCCTTTGCCATAACCTATCTCTCAGGTAGTTGAAAATTTCTTTCTTCTTTCTACCAATCAAAGAAGGAAGCCCGAGATAGCGGCAAGTGTTCAACGGGTCGTTAACTCCCATAGAATTGCGGATGCTTTGGTGAACTGCAGGAAATCCATTAGCACTAAAATAAATGCCTGATTTATCCAAATTAATGGTCTAACCTGATGCACCTGCATATCTCCTCAAAATGTCCCGCATGGCCCAACACTCATCCATGGTAGCTTTGAAGAATAGGAAACTGTCATCTTCGAAGAATAGGTGTGACACACTAGGAGCACCCCTAGCAATTTTGCATCCATGTAATGTCCTTCTGATTACCGCATCCTGAATCATGGCCGAAAGCCCCTCTGCACAAATAATAAAGAGGTATGGAGAAAGTGGATCTCCCGGTCTGATTCTCCTCTTTGGATGATTAGGGCCAACTTCTCTGCCATTCACTAATACTTCATAACGCACCGTAGTCACACATAGAATAATCAGCTTGATCCAATCCTTGGCAAAACCCAAATGCCTCATAATTCGTTCAAGGTAACCCAGCTAATTCGGTCGTATGCTTTGCTAATATCTATCTTCAATGCCACTTCCCCTTTCTTTCCTTTCACATTTCGTTTCATATAATTAATTACCTCGAAAGCAACAAGTACATTGTCTGTTATTATCCTGCCTGGAACAAAGGCAGACTGTAATTTAGATATAATCTCAGGGAGCAACTTTTTAAGTCTGTTAGCTAACACTTTTGCAATAATCTTATAAAGAACATTACACAGCGCGATAGGCCTAAACTTTTTCATTGATGACGGTGTATCACACTTAAAAATGAGTGTAATCAAAGTATTGTTAAGAGATTGAGGGAACCTCTTGGTTGCAAGCCACTGTGTACATGCACTATAGATATCAGCTCCAATTAAATGCCAAGCTTTCTGAAAGAAACCTGCATTAAGCCCATCTGGAACTGGCGACTTATCTGAATTCATGCTAAATAGAGCTTCCATAAACTCCTCGAAAGTGAAATCTGCCATTAACATTGCATTGTGTGCATCTGAGATTTTCCTGGGAACAACCTCAAGTGCCTCATACGAGCAGTTGTCATCTTGGCCGAACAAATTTTCAAAGTACTGCCTTGCAACAAGTGATAAAACTTCCGAATCTTCTTGCCATACTCCATTCTCATCCTTAAGCCTTACAATCTGATTTTTCCTTTTTCTATTAGTAGCCATTGAGTGAAAGAATTTAGTATTTACATCCCCGCTCTTCAACTAGAAATTCTTAGCCCGTTGCTTCCAATAATCTTCTTCTTGCAGCAACCGATTACCCAACTCTAGTATCTAACTTTTGAATTCATCACAATTGTGAGTACCCTGTTGACTTCTCAAGGCTTCAACTTCATTTTTTACGGCTTCGATTTGGTTTTTTCGCTGTCGGTTTGAACAATCCCTCCATTTGGTCAACACCCGAAGGCTATATTCCAGTTTCCCCATTAAATCAGCCCCACCATTCTACAGTGATTCTTGTAACTTATAGTCAAATCCTTCTTCTCTCATCCAACAGTTCTCAAATCTCATCCGACGATTGGGGTTAGCAATCCTTATGGCCTCAGTGTCCAGAAGGATCGGGGAGTGATCTGAAACCGCAGCAACCGAGTTAAAAAGCTTCACGTCTGGGAATATTTCAAGCCAATTTTCAGACACCAAGGCTCTATCTAGACGTTTTTCAACCCATCAATTTGTCCTACGACCTCTCTCCCACGTATATTGATACCCAACCAGCAATAAGTCAACGAGAGAGCATTCCGATACTACTTCACGGAAACCCCTTAGAAGATAATTTGGATGCTCAGAGTTGGCTCTTTTATCATCAAGGTTAAGGAGGTCGTTGAAGTCACCAATACAACACCAAGGGAGGCTAGACGTCCTATGAAGATGTTTGAGAAGTGAGCAAGATTCTATTCGACGAGTGCATTCGACATACCATAGAACCCCGTAAGTCTCCAGGAACCATACATGTGATCATGAATCACCATATCAATATGATTCTTAGAATACTGCGTGATATTACAATAATTATTATTATTCCAGAGCATCGCCAGATGCCCACCTCTAACTTCCCTATCAACAGTAAAGTAACCATCAAACTTAAGTTTTATTCGCACTTCTACAATTTTATTCGCATTTACAATAGTTTCTGACAGAAAAATAATAGAAGGCCTACGAGACTCTCGCATAAAGTAGCTACGGCCTGAGAATTATCAAGCCCTTGGTAGTTCCAATTAAGGACGATCATGGTTCCCGGCAGGCCTGCTTGATAAGTCCTTTTTTGGGCCAGTAGACTCGTCTATCTCTTCAGTGTCAGTAATAACTAGCTTTGCATGGGCTTCCTTGTTGGCAATCATCTTCCTTTTACGTTGTTCTGCAATTTCTAGCCCATCCTCCTCAAGGTCCAATGGATCAATCATGTCAAAGCCCACTGGTGGAGCAAAAGTTGGCTGGTCAACCACCTTACTCTTTCCACGATTAACTCCAACAAAATCAGTGGTTTTCTTACCATAAAAAACCGTAGTAGAATCAATGTGATTGACGTTTCGCTCCCCACCCTCAGCCCTGCAGTGATTTTGGTTCTGTTTCCTCACAAATTGATTTTTTCCGAAGTTATCATCTTCAGTCGCGTCCTCCCTCAACCACCGATCCCCACTAGCCAAGTCCAGATTCCGGCAATTAGTTGCTTTGAGCCAAGAACCCCATTCCTTTGTCAATTCATTTTCGGCACCATGAACCGTTTCCCACAGTGTTTATCTACAAGTCCCAGCACTCCACAGAGAAAGCAAAACGTTGTGAGACGTTCGTATTTAAACTTCACATATGACCAGTCGCCTTGTGGAGTTTTGATCTTCCTCCATCTTTTTAGTGGAATATGAGTATCCAATTGCACCTTAATGCATATGTAATTCATCCGATCCCTTTGTTATTTGTTTTCCATATTTTTTTTTCCTATCACTATAGAGATTTATCAATGATGTGTGTTTTTAATTGCTCTTCCTATTTGTAAATACTAATAACTTATCTTTACTAATTATTTGCATCATTTGTCTTTAATTTATTTTTATTTTGTTTGTCAGTGGACTATATCCACTAGCTTTATGCATAGAAAATTTTACACTTTTTTTTTTACTTCATCTTACATTTGAAGTACCATAACACTATATTTGATTAATAGTCATTTCACTAGATTTCTATCTATGTATCGCACGGATGAAAAATTTAGTTACAAATAAAAAGGGGTTAGTTACACCTATTGTCTCCAACCTTTCAAGTAATTATTAATTATACCCTCAAACTTTAATTTTCTTTTTGAGCACTCTCAACCTTTTAAAAGTGTTAGACCTAAGGTCTCTAGTGACATATATCGTTTATTCTTCCATTAAGTTTAGAAGTATTATAGTAAAATATAAAAAAACTAAATATTTTAATATTATACAATTAAAAAAAAAACCAAGGAAGAGTACCCCAATGCTGCCGGAAATGGCGGTCAAAGTGATGCCATCTTCGGTAGCACAAGAGGGAGATTCTCCCATTTCTGACAGTCAAAACGGGGTCTCTCCCTCCTATTATGGAAGCGTACTTGAAATTGCAAAATTAATATATCAAAATACAAGACATCATTCAAAGAGATATCAAAATATGTGTATAAAGTCCTATTTACTTTGTATTCTTTTATTTTGGTCCAATTTGAGTCTATAGCTACTAGCCTTTAGATATCTACCAAGTTCTCGCATTTTTTTATGGTGATGCTAGCCTTATTATGCCTAGAGTAGTTGCATAGGATTTTTTTTTGTTTAAATGCAAATTTACCATTTCCTTATGAAAAAAAAGTACGAGAAATGTTAGTTTCCAAAAAAAAAAAAAAAAGTACGGGAAATGTTGCAAAACCCTTGCATGATTCTATTAGGGATGTAATCTATATATACATTAAAGTAATTTAGTTTATATTTCTCATTTTCTCGCCCAAAATCACTTTCTAAATCCGGTTATTACATCTTGGTCATTAGTTTAACATTTAATCTTAGCCTTTGGTTATTTTTTTCTTTTTATTGTTTTCATTTATTTTTTATCTTTTTATCTTAATATATTACTTTATAGAGAGATAATCACAAAGGGATAATTTAAATAATTAAATTAAGATTTTAACTTTTTATATATAAGTTTCCTTACATCAAAGGAAACTTTCACATATTATATTAATAATACATGTAATTATATAGAGTATCACTTGGAATCAATTCTCTATATCTTTTAAAAAAAGATTGAATTTGGTTTTCTTTTTTTTTAAATAGTTTTAAATCTTTGTGATTTTTAAATTTTTTTATGTAATGTAATTCATTGATATTTATACAAAATTCACAATATGAATTTGGTTTTTTTATCTTTTTAATATTTTCATTTATTTTTATCTTTTATCTTAATATATTACCTCACATAAAGAACAACACAAATGGATAATTTAAAATACTAAATCAAGATCTTAGTTTTTCCATATAATTCCCTTACATCAAAGGAAACTTTCACATATTTTAGCTTAATAATCACTTAAATTCGGTTTTCTACATCTAGAAATAATAATTAAATTTAATTTTTTAATAGTTTTAAATTTGTATGATTTTTAAATTTCATTTCATGTAATGTAATTCATTGATATTTATACAAAATTCAAAATTTAGTTTTTTTATCTTTTTAAATTTTTCTTTTTTTTCATATATTTTATCTTAATAATCATAATGCATGTAATTATATAGATTATAACTTGAATTCAGTTTCCTGCGTCTTTAAAAGAAAAATTATATTAGGTTTTTTTGAACATATCCAAATTTGTTGGATTTTTAAATTTTATTTTATGTAATATAATTCATTGACGTTTATACAAAATTCACAATATAAATTTGGTTTTATATCTTTTTATTATTTTCATTTTTTTCCTTTTTATCTTAATATATTACCTTATATAGAGAATATCAAAAATGGATAATTTAACTAACTAGATCAAGATCTTAACTTTTCTATATGAGTTCCCTTACATCAAAGGAAACTGTTTTCACATATTTTATCTTAATAACCACTTGAATTCAACTTCTACATCCAAAAAAAATAGTAATAATTGAATTTAGTTTTTTAAATAGTTTTAAATTTGTGTGATTTTTAAATTTTATTTTATGTAATGTAATTCATTGATATTTATGCGAAATTCACAATATAAATTCGGTTTTTATTTGAGAATAAAAAGTGAATCCCACATTGGTAATTTAGTGAAAAGAATTGAGAATGTATACCTATATTAAGTACATGGAGAAGGTTGTGTATAATAGAGTCTTGACTTATGAGCCATGATTTTCAAAAAGTTTAAAATTTTAATGGATAATTATTGAAAAATATTTATTATGAACCATATACATGTTTATCTCACACCGTCGGATAGTTTTCTAGACTGGTTCCAATATTAGTCAATTCATGATTTTTCCAATTGATTTGGTTATGACGGTTCAATTCTTAAAAACTGATTAAATTATATTAACGTATTAAAATATTTAATATGTAGAAGATGTATGTTATGAAAAATTAAATATCATTAATATATATTACAAAAGTAAAAAAAAAAAACCAAACGGGCCAATAAATAACATGTGTATTTTGTAAAAAAAGTTGATGTTCACTCAAAGACAATTTTATATAGATATTTTGAAAGTTATAAAATAAAAATGTCTGAAAATTATGATATGTGTTAAAGATGGTCAAATCACAAATTCTACTATAAATATTGTAATACATGTATTATCATTTATTATTTATTCTTGCTAAATTTATCATATGTAACATAACTTCCCGTGTGTTACACACTGACAGCCTAATATAAAATATGTACAAAAACTTTCTTTAATTTTTTCTTAGGTTTTTTGTGTAGACAATTTTTTTCTTCATTAATGAAAGATATCGTATTACGGGTAGTAACTATATTGTTTTTCTTTATACATATATAAACGGTCAAATATTATAGTTTAAAATTTTTTTATATAATCATGTTTAATATTTTTGAATTGTTTATATTATCTGGTATTATCATCCAGTGCAACGTACTGGTGAAAAGCTAGTTCAATAGAAAAATAACACATGCTCCTCTGCATTCACATATATCCATCCTATTTAAGGGCATGTTTTTCTGGGATTTAATCCTAAAAGAGTGAAAACAAATCAAAATTCAATAACAAAAAAGATTTGCTGGTAAGTTTTCAATTTTTAGTTTCAAATTCATCTCCAATTCTTTCTTTTTCTTTTTTTTTTTAAAAACAGATTCATGTTTACTTCTATATTTTTAGCATAATATATAAGAAAAATATATGGATTGTGTCCCTTACGTTGAAAACACTTGAAGCTTACAAAATCGGTGTCGAGTTTTCTTTACAATTTTTTGTTAATGTTGATTTTTTTTTTTT
Organism: Nyctanthes arbor-tristis; assembly: GCA_963692815.1. Taxonomy (NCBI): domain Eukaryota; kingdom Viridiplantae; phylum Streptophyta; class Magnoliopsida; order Lamiales; family Oleaceae; genus Nyctanthes; species Nyctanthes arbor-tristis. Next base: position 18,595 of record CAVNYN010202713.1, on the reverse strand, counting down.
GGGGAAAAATATATGAAAGTGAGTACAGAATTTCAATATTATTTTTTTGCAACCCAGATTTTCAATATTATGACTCCCCCACCCCCCACCCCCGGCCAAAAAAAGGGATATTTCTTTCTTTATTTTTTTTTAATTTTTGGGAAACAAAGAAAAATGGATATTTCAATATATTATGAACAACTAAAAACTAATGAAAACTGCTTGATAAGTGTGAAAACGGACAGGCATTATTCTCTATTTAGAGATGATCTAGATAAGTGTGCGTGCTTAATAATTTTCAAACCCTTTTGGGGCTATCGATTGACTTTAGAATTATAACTATTAATTCATTGAACGTTGAAATGTAACTCTCAACTCATTGAAATTTAAACAATGTTTACTATCTATCACTGTTTTAACCACTTAATGGTGTTAGCGGTGTGGCTAACGACTACATATTTAAAAGTTAAAGGACAAATTATACTTTATAAATATAATTATTAATTCACCAAAGTTTCATACACATATATATAAGTAAAATTCACTAAATTTTTGAGAATACCATCCACCACTTATATGCATACACGTCATGTGTCGAGAGATACATGCCCCAACGGAACCTCCCTGATGCATCGGCATAACCGGATTGTTCTCCACATGTGATCGACTATTAATTAATTAATAAAAAAAATGGTGATAAGAAACGTTTCCTAATAGTACCCTTCTAACAACAAAACCATATATATATATATGTATGAAACAAAAAAGTAAGTATGTTTCAACACATATGTATATGATTAATGACAGTCGAATATAGATTTTTCTACATCCATCCTTGATTTTTTTGATTGTCATAGAAAGCGAAACTTCCAACTTTCTTATCATGTTGAATGAAGATAAAATTAAGACGATATACATCCAAAGAGTGGACAATAATATAATAATATTAATATATGTACCTAGTTAAAGGTTAATAATTAAGTGGTGGAAGTTGTGCCAGCAACACACTTATAATTAAGCACGGTACTTTTCCAAAATTCGATTTCCAGCCGCTTTTCTCCTTCACCTCTCTGGCAAGGACAGAAAAGATGCATGGGTCCAAGAGTAGGCACCGTCCGATGGCGACGGATGAAAATAGGATACAACTTTTTGCATAATATTTCCATACATCTCACTATTAATGCAATCAAATTTTTCTTTGTTACACTTTGGGGGCTTGAATTCTCTACAAAAAAATTTGGTCAAAGCCGCAAGCGGAAGAATCAGACGCCCGTGTCTTGTACACCATACTAGACTGTACGTACCATCAGTTAAATAATGTATTGTGTGCCAATTTAGACCATATAAACAACTAATCAGTGTCTTGTGCGCCAATTTAGACTGTATAAACAGTGAATGAGTAAACAGTTAATCAGTGCAAAGTTAAGGTGGATAATATAACGAATTGATTGATGAACCTAGTTAGAGGTGCATGAACTTTTGGGGTAAGAAGTAATCAGAGAAATATATGGTGATGAAGCAACTAGCTAGGTGAAGTGATTGAGAAGTTTCCAAAACTTAGCTAGCTCGTTAGACTACATACTATGTTCTAAATTATTACTTTATCCTAAAGTTTGACAAATGGATAAATTCAAAAGTTCACATATGACCACATTGTGATCTCTAAAATATTGATGATGGCCAAATATTAAACGTAATCACATTCGATTCTTTAGACCTTCTGGCAAAATTGTTGATACAAATAGTTTTTCCTTTGAAAATTTTACAGCATGTTCTCTTTGTTGTTTTGAGACATTTTTTAGTTTTCAATTTCTTAAAACACTGAAAACGGGTTTACTTTTATATTTTCAAAAACGAATTTTGAAAAACAAAAAATTTTTTAGCAAAGAAAACAGAATATGAGAAAAAGTCGTTTTGAGAATTTTTAAGCAAAACACGATATTTAATTAAAAACACGGAAAACGCTTTATTTTAGGAATTTCAATTTCTCTCTCCTCTAATTTTACAACACTTCGTCCCTCCACCTCCCAAATCAATTACGACTACTACAGTGTTGCTTCTCTCCATCGTCTGTTTAGTTTCTTTCTCTCTCCTCTAATTTCTTTGTTCTAATGATGCACCAAAATTACAACTACTCTCCCATCTCTCCTTCATCCGTTCCCCAAATGTTCTCTCTCTCTCCCCCCCTCTAATTTCATTTTTTCTCATAACAAACTATATTGTAAAATTTCATATTTTAATCTTGATAATGATACATTAGAGCGAAATAATTTTTTTTAAGGAAAGAACAAAATTATTTAATTTATTTAAACAAAATTATTTAATTTGCTTTTTTATTTAATTATTTAATTTGCTTAACAAGCAAAAAAATTATCAAAATATCAAAAAGAACATGTTTTCCAGTTTTGTGTTTCTTAAAATAGTTTTCCAAAATGACAAAGTAAACACATTTTTAGAAATATAAAAACAAGCACTCAAAACATAAAATTGAAAATAAATTGAAAACTAAAAAATAGAAAACTGAATAACGAAAAGAAGGCAGCCTTAATCTTTCCAACCATGCATGAAGATCGATATCATAAACCTTAGTACTACATATGCTCTAGCCTGGTGATGAGTGTTATAGCATCAATTCTGCGGGTTGTCATCATCAGGCAATACTTGAACTTGCTTCTAAAAGATGATTGCATCTAAGTTCAAAGTGGGAACAATCTTCCTCTCAGTCAATTATATGTATAAATGAATTATTGTAGTTAGTCTTCTTTCAAGTGGTATGGTACTTTGACAAGTAACAATGTTTCATAAAGTTGAAAATGGTCTCTATCATTAATAAATCAAGATGTTCAGTGGGGAAAAAATTCTATTGTAAAACCCAAAATTCTCCTATGCCTTTATTGAAAAGGTTAGGGTTAGCTATCAGGGCACCAAATTCATGAATCATATTATAATTTCTAAGATAATATTGATTAATTTTCATTGTGAAATTAAATATTCAAATTTTCTTCGCTTTGGTGTTTCAAATGCGTATTACATGGCAATATATAGTTTATATATGATCAAATGAATGTAAGTCGCTCAGGCAAAATTGAAGTGATGCAAATACCAAATAATTTTAACTAATATAGAGAAGAATGTATGCAAAGAAATTGGATTTTCCTATGTCGTTTTCCTAATGTGAAACAAACAACAAATAATAACCCCAAAAAGTTAGGCAAAGTGTGAAACTTTCGAAGGCAAGTAATATAAGTAGCCTGACAAAAGGGGAAAATATACTTTTCTAAAAGTTTGTGTTTTGAATTTATAAAACAAAATTACTTACTATTTCGAGAAGTTTGAATATGCTAATTATAAATTGTAAATTTACAAAAGTCCCCACTCAAGCCAAAAAATTCAATGGTCTAAGGCTATATTTTGTGGAGGAAAATGAAACACATATATATGTACCTCTAATGTTACCATCAATATTGTAGGATATTTTCATGTCTTATGAGATGGAAATGAAAAATATTCAGGGAAATAAGGCAAGGAAATACAAGAAATCAGAGTTTCCGCGATTGCGATGGACGCCGGAGCTCCATCAACACTTCGTTCAAGCTGTTCAACATCTTGGTGGGAAATACAGTGAGTTTTCATTTGATAAAACCAGCAAAGAGTTACGGAAGAAATGGCTTTGAACTAGTTGCACTCAATCGCCGCTCATTCGCGTAAAAGTTGGGGTCTGGAATTAAACCCTACCTACAGCTAAAGAAGGGAGACAGATAAACAAAAAATTAATTGCTTAATAATTACTGAAGATTAAATTTGGAATATGTTAGTTTCTTAAATGTTCTTGTGTCAAGTGAAATTTTGATTTGATTTACAGAAGCAACTCCCAAACGAATTCTGCAAAAAATGCCTTTCAAAGGACTCAAGATCTCCCATGTCAAAAGCCACCTTCAGGTACGTAAATTTTACTTGAACATATAAGAAATTATAAAGAGATCTCTATAAATAATTTGGATTAACGAAACATCCTTTAGGATAATATATATATTTTTGCAAGAGGAAACTCTAGAGCTCGAGACCTATCGTGTTTATATGTTAAAATGATGAGCACCACGTGCACACCCCCTATACAAGGGCCGTGCTCATCATTTTAACATATAAGCATATGGTGCTTAGGTAGGGAAAAAAGTCTGCCAACAAACAACAATATGTTACAACTCACTAAAAGAATTTCCTTGTTGAGAATTTAGGGTTGATCATTTGTCTATATATACTGAGTTATGCTAAAAGAACATATAGTGTTTTCTTTTTAAGGAAAAAGAACATAGAGTTATGCATAAAATTCGGCACAAAATTCACACAGCAAGATCATGTTTCTCTACATCACATCACTTTCAAATTAATGAATCACATGAGTCACATTAGCTATGTCAATTTTTTATGTACAACTAGAATTATTCTAATCGTATGATTAATAATAAATACATGTGTATATATACACAATTTGCATGAAAAAAAAAATCGATTGGACTAGTATAAATACTACAATTATAATAAGTTGTGTTAAAATACGTCTATCTCTACTTCTAGATGCCTCATGATAATGTTGGAACTCCAAATGGCTAAGACCTTTTAGCAGAATTGGAGCCAGATATTCTTAGGATGACTGTCGACTGATGCTTGGAATCTTCAGTGGACAAGTTCTCATTGGTTAATTTTTCTAACATCTCTAAACTTTACTTAATTAACAGCACTTAATTAGGGCACGTCATGTACATTATTGATCGATTGGCGTATATTGAATCGAAAATACTAAAAAAGAAAATATTCTGCATAGTTATAGTTATATCGAATAGGAAAATACTAAAGCAGCAAATACTCCCCTTATATTAATTAAGTGCCCTTAATAAGATATACCGTCTACACCCTCTATGTAATTTTGTAAAAATTAGTTTAATTTTATACAATCTGTTGTCACAAAACTTGCCCTTATTAATTAGAGCTGCTTACTACGTTTAAAATTTTAAATGACTATAGGTAGGTTATATATTATACTAGACGTTTAAACTGTTTAGGAAAAAAAATTAGAATATGCTTGTATTAAGCTTAATTAACTACATTTCATCATTCATTAATTGTCTTTAAGTTTCTTTTATTAATTATCAGATGTACAGAAGCATGAATGGAACTACCTCTTTTAACATCTTTTTACATATGGAGAACTCGGAGCAGTTCTCGCTGAGGTAAGCATCGTATATATATGGCTAGTCCAATATTGTCGTTATTGTTGTTGTTTTTGTTATTTTTGTTAATATATATTCTTAGCTGAAATTTTAGTCAATCCATGAAAATCATTCAATTAGACGTCTCACAAAAAAAAAAAAAATCATTTTGCTTATTCTCCTGTAGCCCGTTGAATAAATTTAGTTTTACAAATGGAAGATATATACATAATTATTTATATATATATATGTGTGTGTATATTTCTTTAAAGAGATTCAAACTCATTTGAAACAATTTTTTGCAGACAAATCTCCAAAGAATTAAGAGAACATCAGCCACCTAGGAGCATGCAAAAGGAAGATTCAGTATTTCACCATGATTACCAGCACCAGGTAACTCGTTCGTCTTATTAATTATCTTATATATTGAGAGATTCACTTATAATTAGGATCTGTATTAAATAAATAATTAAACGTTACATAGCTAGTTATAAAACAGCTAGTACTGATGCCAAACATTACTATATGGCAAAGAAACTACATACCGTGGTGTGTCTCTCTAAGCATGTTAGCAAGCCAAAATGTATTACAGGGTATGAAACGATCCAGAAAATTATAAAGAAATTTTGACAGATATTTCATTTAATTAGTATCCAAGAGCACATACCAATTGCTCTTGATTAATGCGTTAATGACGAAAATTTTTGCCTTAAAACTTTTCTAAAACCCTTTTTGAAGTGACCAAAATGACATTTTACGACCAAGATTTTGTTGTTACCAGTTCTTACCAATGAATTTTGTCCAAAAATTTTATTCACTAGTACTTGCAATGAATTTCATAATATGCAAAAACGAAAAAAATTCAAAAAAAAACACACTCACACACACACATATGCACATATATATATATATATATCCCCAGACAAATATAAGATTCTCTATATGTTATAAATGTACCCATATAAATGTTTATGTGGTTGCAGGATGCAAAAGGAAGCTCAACAAGAGACATGAGAAAGCAAGAGCATTTTGGTGTTTCAAAAGAAAGAAATCTATTGCATTTAGAGGATCCTCAAAACTCTAGATTTACTCATCATATCAACTTGGACTTGACCATTTCTCCATGGTCTTCTTTTAGTTAATTATTATGAGTGGATTCATTTCATTTGGTATATAGATGAGCCTGCACTATGTGTCATTTTATTTGGCACCGAAACTATTATTTCACCAAACAATAATGTTCGGTTACCTAAATTCATTTGAACATTCAAGATACCGATCAACATTGTTCGTGTTATATCATGGTTTAATTGAACTATTTGCTAGCTGCTAGCGCGTAAGACAAACAAATTGGAGAACACGGAGCCTTTTCCCCCCTTTCTCTATAACCCAAGTATCCAAGTTTCGCCCGACTTATCTTGGGAGAGACGGCCTTCTCCCAACCAGTTTGTCCTCTGGGTAAATCCAAATGTTGTCACAGCCAGGTCTGGACTTTTGTGATCACACTCTACCTCTGGAATTCAAACCCACAATCCTCCAAAAGTGAAGCATTTTAAGCCTCCTTTTTTACGGCTATGCCATGCTCATGGTCATGGGGGCAAGAACACAGAGGTCTTATTTCTTGGTTGGTATGCCTTGGTATATTAACTTGATTTTGATTGAGACGCGGTTAATATAACTTCTATGAAAAAGTATGTCGTTGAAAATAAAATTTTGTTTTGTTAACTAACATTTTAGCAAAGTCTAAACTAAATCTCTATTCACGGTGTTTGAGTTCTAAATCTTCAATTTTTTCATACTCAGTCTAAAGAAAAGAATCTAGTCGTCTATAATATTTGATAAAATTTCATGTAAATCTCACCTATCTTTACCACTTTCAAAGTAATTCTTCAGTGCGCAAAAGCTAAAAGTTTCCCATGCTTTTACTTGTGAATTTTTTTGCCGTTCTTTCTAACCTAAAAGTGTAACACTTTTTATGGTCCCCCAATATCCATTTTTTCGTGTTAGTTCTAGGAACCTTTTGTTAGGTTGACGTAATTGTCAAAAGGTTAGCAATTCACGTGCCGCGTAAATGTCATGTTACTTGTTACCCGAATCTCCTATGTACCCTATTTTTCTATCCTTGGAATTGCCCTACCTCTAAATTACAAATTATTCGAGATGCGCACACTTTTATAAGAGAAGATTGAGTTACTCCGTTTAATTGGTTCAATAGTTAATTATGAAAATTAAAGGGTTGTCATCAGTCAATTGTACTCTTACGTTTTCATATATGTCTGCGTACTAGAGTTGTAATTATGTCGTTTGAGTATTTTATACTTTTCACGCTTAATAAACCGGTAGAAGTACTTATAGAATCGAACAAAGCAGAAATCTAAGACCAGTCGCTGGTTTCCTTATGAAATCAATTTCATAATATATGACAGAATGGAAGCAGATGTTAGTTCTTTACTGGAACACATCATGAAGTTCATAAGAAAACTAACAAATATATTGGTTCTAGAAAATTATCATCGAAATTTAAATGAGCTGGCGCTGCCTACCAATTTGCCATTGATATTAGTGACCCTACACCTTATCTCTCCCTACTTTTTACCAAAAACATAACCAAACATTTCGCTTTCACATTTTATCTAAAGACAAATAAGCATAGCCCACTTATAGGATGAAGATTTAATTATCACTTGGATGTAAACATTAATTTTCTTTTCCAAGAAACAATTAAAAGGAATAATATCACTTCGGTGAAAATTTTGTAGCTGTGTTAATTAATAGAACTTTCTAGCTAGGCTTTTGATAATGATTCAAGGTGTATGGCTCGATAATTCCATCACGCGCGCATAAAAGTAATATTAAAGCGCGTTTTGTTTTGGTTTTAATCTGACACACCCCACTCCTTTATGGATCCACAAGATTCATGTTAGTTAACATTTCTCATTAACTTGATCATTCGTGCACAATTTTCATAAATAATCGGTATCTCCTGTGAAGTGCTGTGTTGAACCGTGTGTCTGAAATCAAATATTTATTAATTTCGTATCAGGCACAAGAGCACGTTATCTTTAGACTTGGGAAAATATATCTAATAGTACTTTGCCAACATATAATTAGGTACATAACACAATCAGACCTGATAGTGTACCTGAAATGGACATAGATAGAGCTTATATAAGCCCCTTCGATACTCTCAGCATGCATTCAACATAGCCTATCCAACCCTTTGTCTCCCTTTCTCACCTTCTTTTATCTTCACTAATTTCCTCATCAATAGATGGCCTCAAATTTCTCTACTGATATCCAATTATCTTCACTAACTACCATAGACGAGCTCGGAGAGCTAGAGATAACAGAATTTGATGCCACTGTGCTTAAGGAGTTGCTCAAAGATCCAAATGAAGAACTGCAGGACTCCACGGAGATGGGGAAGGACTTGCCTAAGGAAGAGAAGAGCATAGATGGTTCTTTGGATAACGTTCAAGATTTTAACTGGCTTGACATTTTGGAGGAGAGCCCTTTTCCTTGCGAGGATGTAATGATTTGGTATGCAGATTTGTGCACTGATGAGATGATCAGTGGTGTTTTTGAGACGAGAGAGGTTAACGATTATTTTCTTACCCCAAGTCCAGCTCTAGTTGCTAGTGATGAAATTGCATATATTGGCTTGTGGGAACATAATTAGCTCTTATTATGACTCTTCTTATAATATTATTGTTTCAATACAAGAAAATATATTCACTAACAAAGCTTACTGCTGATCAAGAAAATATATTCACTAATAATCTCATTTGCACAAGTACTATTTCATTGTTTATAATGGTCTCTTTAAGCTCTACACCCATTCATAATTAAGATTCTTGTTGAACTTGTCCAATCTAGATATAATATCAATTTGATTGGAAGAGTAGATATCAAAGGAATCAGCTTTACCCAATTTTTCTTTCGATGAATTATTGAACTTGTTAGATATTGGTCAGATGCTTGTCTTGTATATACTACTAAAAAAAGACCTTTTTTCATTAAAATTGCATGCCTTAATAAGATATGGTATTGACAGATAAACCGAGTTTAGCTAGTATGTACCGACTTTTCTAGTTATAACTAACGATTTAGAATCTTTTTTTGTAGATAAAATTGAATGGAAACAAAAAGATGCATCATGATGTTGAAGTTAGAAAGAATCTGCAGTTGGTCAGGATATGTTTAAAGAGCCATATCGTAGAAGAGCAAAATAGTACAAAATGCTATATCAACAGGCCATTAGAAATTGGCCCGTCAATGACATGTTAAGTATGCTAGAAGAAACCAGATTGGTCAAAACAACAGATCAAGCGCCAATTTAGGCGCCTTTTTAATTTCTCTATCATGTTAAGTTGATACTGGGGAACACCAGCCCAAAGAAGTCCCAAAAATGCTCATAGCTCATGGATTCTCATGTTCAATCTTCTTAGCCATATCGAATGCATAATCATGTGAAAAAGATCAAATCTTTTAGGTGGTCCATTTACAACAAAATGCCTCTGGACCTGCTTCACCCCTTCATATAATCTCAAATACTGATCCTCAGATACACCCATTAGTATTTTCTTGATATTGGGTATATCCTTAACTTCCACTGAAAGTGAAAATGAGTCCCAGTTAAGGACATCACTCATTGGTGGCACATATCCATCTGATATCAATACCGGGACGCATTCTGCGTATATTGCCTCCACAATTCTTGGACTTGCTACCTCGTACCCGCTTGGACAAAGACAGAACTTGCTCTGTTTAAGCTTGGATTCATAGGATACATCTTTTGGAACTTCTTCGTAGACTTGTAAATCTGGATCTTTTTCTTTCCACTGCTGTAACAATTGGGACCTTATGTCCCCATGCAAATGGCCAGCAAAGAAGGCTAAGATTGATCTCTCTGAAGGGGATGATCCTCCCAAAAGGCCTGTGAGTTCTCCAGTCTTGAGATTGATTTCTGGTAGAGACACATCTTTGAGCGGATTGAATCCTTCAGATGTGTTTGCATTGCACAAAACTCTAATGGAGTTGTTGTACAATAGTGGGACATGAGAAGTTGAATAAGGACCCTGGAAAATTATATATAACAAGTCAATTGTCAATAAGTCAGCAATGAGCAAGACATATCAGAATACAAGTTACTTTATTTCTTAGCAATGTTGACCTTTAAGATGAATTAATCTCAATAATAAACGGGACTTACCCAATCATGGCAAGAGAGCATGAAATGATCAGCTCCAAGAGTTCTATTCCAGAAGGGATATTTAGAAGAAATCATGTCTATATAATCAGCAACAGCGGTTTTAATGGGACTCATGTCATGAGAATTAGGTACATAGAGATAGTGAACCATTGCTACCACACTGAATGGAAGAAAATACACCAGGGCTTCATCTGGATTTTTTGTTCTATACAAGTTCCCCCTTTCCATTTCATGGATGAATCTTCCTTCTGTTGAATATATACTTCTGCATGGACCAGTGTGGAATATCGGGAGCTCGCCTTCTTTGTATACGTAGAATTTGAACGACCTCTCCATTTCAAGATAGCTCCTGTTAAGCAAAGGATCACAACTTCAGTAAAAGATGTACTGGAGTTCATGAAAAAAGATTTCACATATTAACAATGATAATTTTGGTAGTAGAAAGTCATTTTTATAGACTTTTCGGTGCAAGGACTGTTAAGAAATATAGGCAGGGTAAATTATTTGGTCGTTAAAAGTAAAATTTCTTGTAGGCACAACTTTCTGTCTGCTGACTTTATACTATTGGGATCCGGCTCATGGTGTGACATAGGTGGACTGGTGGACAACTGGAAACGAAAAACATCATCAAACCCTAAGATCGGAAATACGCGATCCCAAGAGTTACAATAAAGAAGCAAGAAGACCAATTAGAATACCTATGGAATGCATTGGCATTCCTGTAAATATGCCCTTGAGGAACATAATCCGGGTTTTCTTGGGTTGATACCGAGCTATTTTTCCGAGCAGCTTCTTGAATGGAAGACCTGGCTTTGGCCAACAAGGCTTCAAGCCTCTCCATCCTAGTGTACTTCTTGATCAATAATTTCTCCCTTTTCTTTTCCTTCAATCCAAAAAAATTGTATTAGCTTTAAGTGTGGAGTCATTACCCCAAAACTTAAGCGCATGCAATGAAACTACTATATTTATATAAAATTTTTTCAGTAAATAAGTTTGTTCCTGACACGTTGGTGGTTGTCAGATTTAACAAGATAATCATGTCAAAGAAACCGGAAGAAGGGCAAAGAGCTCTTACAGATGGAACTGACTGAGCCACCAGCTTTTGATGTAACGAACCATCATGAGTTTTAGGTGAAGTTTCAAGCTGCTCAACTATACTGAAATTCCCATTCCGAAACGAAAGCAAAGAAAACGACCTAAAAAAATCAGCAGATTTCCATGTCCAAGAAAAGGAAGAAGACGAAGAAGAAGAAATCAGAGATCTTTCAGGAGCCTGCAGTAGTATGCAAGCAATCACTGAAATCAGAACCAAAGGTGTCACAATTGTGAAAATCAAAATCGAAGGGGATTTCTTTCGAACCGGCCACATTCTATACAAATTATTTTCCAGTTTTCTACATTCCAGTGCTCTAGAAGAAGAAGAAGAAGATGACGACGACCACGACGACAGGTTACATTCAAGGTGGATTCATTACTTGAATGCAAGTTATTCTTTGCTGTAGATCAGAATTATTCCTGACAAATATAGGTTTAAAAAGATGTGGCAAAAGAAGTATAGTTTATATAGGCTGATCTTTCCGAAGCTTTCTTGAGGTTGAAGATCTCTGATAATTCTTTAGCCAACTTACGGCTCATGATCCAATCAAATTATGCTTATAATAATAAATATATTCAACCGACGATACGTTTCGCGAGAACTTCAATTGCTCGTTTAGTCCCTGTTAATGTTCTAAAAAGCTACCTCAAATCATGCTTATAGTATTCAACTGCACGCGATACGTGTTAATTTTTAAAAAGCTCCTGTTTTGTCAAACTTTGGGTTTCATACTTCTCCACACTTTATTATAGTTTTATCACGCTTTTATTACATATTGGCTCGCTTAGACGCATAAACTCAATATTCGATCTCAATAATTTTTAAAACCTTGTGTGTCAGCTATCTATTTCTACTATATCAAAATTTCGTCAAAACTCTTATGGGGCTGTGTATTATACAAATTCTATGTTATTGCTATATCAGCTGATTAGGTGGTGACAATATGAAAATACTATATGTCATTATTGTATAGTAGAAATTGATGATGCGACTCTATCACATCATCGCGTGAATTGACATGACACCGACGTGGCAATGCCACGTTTGTATCTCTTTCCCCTGCGGGGGAAACTAAAGTATATTTACAATAAGTGCTAGTTTAAATTATCTACGGGACTTGGAGTTGTAGGGAAGGAATTGGACTTTTTTGATTCATCTCTTTGTTGTTGTCCTTACCACTTGACGAGTCCTTATTTGATAATAATACTTCCAAATTTCCTTGACATGTTAATTATAGCATGATCTCCATCGAGCAAAAGTTATTACTAGAGAGTTCTGTAACACGATCATTAAAAATACTATATGTACTTGAGATTAAAGAATTGCATGAAATATATCAAATAATTGCTGCACAATATCAGGTACCATATATATGTTCAATTAGTTTAGACTTTAGAGTATTGTGTTCCTCATAAAAAAATTAAATTAATTTTTGCTAAATGTAACTTTTTTCCTCTTATGGGATCAGCGAGTTGATCTAATAGATAAAAGCATAGCTTCTTACCTAGATTATCACGAGCTCCACATACCCATTCCTTCCACTCCCTTTATGCTTAAAAAAAAATGGGGGGGGGGGGGAAGGTAACTTTTTCTTATTTCTCATGTCGAGTCCCGTTATCTAGCACCAACAAGTTATCTAACTTTAAAAACTTCAAGGTTGTTTTAATTAACGGATATTTAACCTTACTTAGCTTGTTCAAATTTAACCGATATTTATTACCCTCAACTACATACTATCTTTTTTTATTACCCTCATGAATAATGTTTGTCATGCCCTACTTAATATGTTAATTTAGTCGCACTTACAAGTAACGTGTTTGCTAGGTTATCTCAGCAGCAAAGAATAAAATTGCACCCAATACTGCAAACTCAACATGCACAATTTGTTCTCTCACGTCAATTCTTTTTTTCTCTTTCTCGCACATTTTCTTTCATTCTACGCTAAAAATCAGTATCCAAAATTTCAACAATTAGAAATGAAGTTGTGATCAGCATCATAATATCCCTAAACACGTGAGATTAATTAGAGCTAATTAAATTTCTTAAGTAAATTAAGGAATAATTCATGGAAATAAACATTGGATCTCGTCTTTCCCCTTCTATTTTTTTTTATAAAACTAAAAATAAATAATTAATTGTAAATGATATTTATTGCTTGGCAAAGAAGCCTTAAAAAGTCAAAACAAACGTGAAATGTGCTTCGAGATTGCAAATCTCTATTGGATCCGTAACCGTGACGAACGGTAATTTGCTTCCATATTATCTGCAAAAAGAAGAGATTTTGTGAACTAGGGACTTGAAGTTTTCTTCTACATTTAATGCTAAATAATTTTAGTTGGTTACTTGTTTAATTTCTGTTTCACGTAGCGTGCTTATTCATATACCTACATGAATGAATTTGATTACATGGTAAGTAAAATTTGATCGGATGCGTATATTGGTGAAACAGTTATCACAATGAAAGCTGTATACGAATTTGATCTCGTGTGAAGTGAAATTAAATTGGATAAGTATATTGGTAAACATATCACTTTAACCAAAATTTCTAATTTGGAAGCGAAATTTCAGAATTTTAACCAAATATTATTCTAGAGGAAGTTTTTATGTTGTGAAGCCGCGATTCTCGACGGCACGATTAGGGAAGAAGGCCGGAATTTTATTGCCTTTACAACTATTAACTATTAATTTTTTAAACATAAAAATAGAGAAAATTGTTATTTAAGAAAAATAAAAAAAGAGAGCACGTTGAAAAACGAAAGAAAAGGAAAAACTATCTTTCCGTCAATTACTAATGGTTAAAATGGATAAATTATGTCAACATGGGCCGTTTGGTGAGAATTTTTAAAAGGTTATGAACCCCACGCTTCAATATATAACAAATATAGTGCTAAGCTATGAACTCACTTAGTGGTTTCATTAAAAAACAACAAAACGACCAACTAAACTATTTTATTGAACCTCTACTAGAGATAGATCTTGCATCTTCTCCAATCAATTCGACTTAATTAAGCAAGCATTGCATGCATTTTCACAAGTTGTATTTAGGCGATTTTAATTTGAATTTGGAGAATGGTAGTTGGGGGTTTTCATGAACTGCTATATATATAAGTTTTGTCCATTTATCATTTGTTTTGGTGTTGAAGCAACACCAGTGTGATAGGGGTGTTGACCCTTCACGTAGTTATTATATTTCTTGTTTCTTATGCAAAATAAATTGGGAAAAGAATCCCTCCATCCCCTCTCCCGGATCAAATTCATAGAATATTGCCTTATTCAAATGAATTAAGTCCTTGAGATGGAATAAAAATTTTCACGAAACAGCAGTGGAGTGTACCTATATGTGAGACGAGTGACCTCAACCTCTACCCCTAGGGGGGTGAGAAGGCAGGCATACTAGGCATTATTTCCATAACATTTCTGTAAGGTGGGTTTTACCAGGGGCAGACCTATTAGTAAGCTGGACCGAGCCTCAGCTCGGTCTGGACCCAAAAAACTTCCCAGTAGTCTAAAAAAATTTCCTACATAACCTAAAGAAATTAGCTCGTTGTACGGAGCTAACGTAGGACAAGTGCGTTCCAATAACTGCATTGAGTTCTGGACGAGATTTTATATGTTTTTGTAGTAAAATCACCCCAACCGCAATAGATCCCAGAAGGAGTTGCAGAGTTTGAGGGGAAAAAAAAGAGAAACCGGGTAGAGAAAACGGTAGGGATGAAGACTTTGTCTAGGAAATTACTTAATTGCCCTTGTTTCAATTGACTTAGCCATTTGGGGTTTGAAATTTGTTTAAGCTGGCCCAACTTAATTATTCTTTTTATTTTATTTTCTTTTTAATTAACTGTAATAAATATTATTTTTTTGGTGACAAGTTAACATAATTCTTTGAATAAGTCTTTCCAATAAAAGGACTATTATTTAGTGAGCCCAACACCAAAAAATAAATCTAAGTTTTTTTAGTCCAAAACAAATCCAACTTGTTATCTATTTTATGTAAATCTAATTCTAAACACTTATTATCTATTTTATTATGTATTCAGGAAAATGAAGACCTATTTATTTTTTATGCTATAATATCTATTTGTTTTTATTTACCGTTAATGGATAAATAATGTTAAGGTTATTATATATGATTGTGATTTGTGTATTTGGGAGAATATTATTATATTTCAGGTTTGGTTTAAGTTAATTTACAAAGGAGACTATGTCAAATTTTTCTAAAATCGTTATGTATTATGACATTTCTAGTGCAATTTCATTTTAAACAATTTATAGTATAAAAAAAATTTTCGGGGGCGGTGCCCCAGAACCCCCGTGAAGGGTGCTCCACCCCTCCCAAACCATGGTTATTTTTTTCTCTAAATCTAGCTCGGTCTTATGAATAATCCTGAGTCCACCCCTGGGTTTTACTAAGTTGAAACTGAAAGCTCATTGCCATTACTAGTTGTTTTGAATTTATCGCAATAGAGTCCCTTAGAGCTCCTTCAAGGAGAGTTCCCTTCGTACGTGACGGTTTTGCTACCTGAGTTTACTAGTTGCAGCAAATGTTAGTACTTTGTCTCTCAAACATGACAGAACAACTTAAAAAATATATTGTTACCTCTCTCTTTCATCTTTTATTTTATTTTTTCTTTGTAATGTGTAAGCTTATTGGTCAACAATCAAGAAGTTGTTATTTTAACAAATTTCACAATTGGTAGATTTCAAATTGACAAGTCGCGCTAGTGCTCTAGTTTAAAATAATAAAAGATAAAATGTGAAATTGAGAGATACAAATATTTATGATAAACGTGCCACAATAAAATCTTTCTTCCTTCACATTACCCTTCCTTCTCACATTCTCCAACCATCAATCATCTGGTCACCCTACTCTATTGTTGAATTCGATCATGGACAAACAATATACTAGTACATTAATATATTTCATGAATGATCACCCACTCACACAATGGGTATTGTGAAAAGAATAATTATAAACATCGCTATTTGTTCACCGGTTAGTTTACCGATTGACAAAAATTATAAAAAGAAATTAAAGGATAAAACTGTCAATTAAGATACTTGACTAATTTGAAATTCAGATTTTTAAGAATAAAATTATCAACCGATAGTGAACTAGTAAGGATGTGTATCATTACCCATTATGAAAAATGTCCATCTCTGTAATGATATTTTATCAAATGTCTAATTATTTAAAAATATTTAAAATGTGAGACACTTGATAATATTTTATTGGACATAGACATATATTTTCTAATGCACATTATGGGCATTGAAAAATTTCTTCATAAGTACGTCTCACCAAATATATTTAGCTCGAGTTTTTCTATGAAAAACTGAGAGCTTGTTTGGTTTCATTTATTTTTGTAATTTATAAAGAGAATTTATAATGAGTGGAAATGAGTGGTGGAGATTTAATTGAAGTTTGAAATGTGTGGTGATTGTTGAGTAGTTATCAAATCAACAGTTAAATCATGATAGGTGAATTTATAAATAGACAAAATAAAGAGTACCAAACAAGTCCTGAGTTTTTTGTTATGGAGCTCACATTCCGACTTGGCACGCCAACTAGACAGACAAACCCATGCCAACTGGACAATGAAGTTCACTCCATTTTTTTACCGGGCCCTACATAAAAAGGTTAAAATCTTTGACATAGCCCCCTCCTCACCCCACATTTCAGAAAACACCTCCTTCCCAAACGAAATCGCTCCCTCTATCAGAGCTCCTCCCTCCCCCTTCGTCGATCCCTGTCACAGTGCTGCTGTTGGACCGCTGGCGAAGAAGAAGCCCGCTGGTATTCTCTTGTGATGGAAAACCGGCCCTCCTAATCTCTCTCTCATTCTAAGCACAGTCCGGCGCGCACCCTCCCGCTACGATTTCCGCCGGAGCCGAAACTAAACTAGGCCGCCGGCGAGCTCGCTGCTTCCCTACAGGTAAATTTCGGTTCCATTTTTTGTGTTCTGTTGACTCAATTTCCTATTAGTTAATTTTTTGTAATTTTTTTCGTTCCCTCTGTTGCGTACTGTCGCAGCCCAAACCCAGCCGGTGGAGGGGCCGGCGCGGCAACACTGGCCACCAGTAGAAGCAGCGGGAGCCCAAAATCGGAAACTGTTTGCTAGCAGAACCATCTCCCTTTTTTGTAAGGTCATTTTCTGGTACAAAAATCGTTAGTTAACAATATTTGTTAGGTATTTTCTTTTAATTTTTTAGTTATCTGCAATGAATTGTAGGGTTCGACTGCTAGCATGATGTGAAATCTTTTTGCATTTTTTTAATTTTAGCAATTGTTGGTGTGAAGAATATAGAAAACATGAGTTAATATAAAATTATGATTTTATAATTTTTGTTTTAAATTTCAGAAATTGTGTGGCCTTCATAGGTCGTGCACAACACATAGATGGCATAGCGAGCCTGCAAAGCCTCTCTCTTGAAAACGGAATTAGGGATCTTGTTCTTTGTTGGTTGTAGAACATAAACTAGTAGTTATTTTGTGAAAATATAAAACGATATTTGGATTAGATGGCTCTGTTCTTTTCTCTGGGATAGGTAGTTAAAGATTCATGCAGTCTTAGTCGAACAAGAATCTGCCTAGAATTCGTTTTGTGGTTGGAATAAACCTTGCTTATGGCTATGCCCCCTTTATCTTATTATTAAAAAGCTATGAGGGACTGTGTTATCTGCTCTTTTCTTTGGCGAATTAGATAAAAGTCTGCATAAGACACATGCGGATTGGTTCAAATTTGTTGACATTCTTTACAAATTTGGTCGGGTTTGCTGTGAAATGGATGTTGTATATGACTGCCTTTGATTGTCTCCAAATTGAGAGGGAGATTGCCCACGGCATCTATGTAGACTTGTTAATTAAGTTAATCTTTTTTGAAGTCACAAGCTGTAACTTGAGTAGTTTTATGAAGTATATTTGTATTCCACAGTTTCTTACTTTTCTTTCACTTTTTTCCTTTTCCCCTTGTAAGTCAACAAATTGTGGCTAGGAGCAAAATTTCATGTTTGCTTGCCATTTTGTCATAAATTGCATGTTTATTGGCCATTTTGCCAGGTTTTTTAATAGTTGCATGTTCTTACAGGGAGATCGGAAGAGCG
>CAVNYN010202712.1:0-42399 GCA_963692815.1 Nyctanthes arbor-tristis | reverse complement strand
TTTAAAAATTATATGTATCACTAAAAAGTTTTTTCAAAAAACACAAACTATGTACAATGATACACATAAAATTAATCAGTAAAAAAAAGAATAGGAAATAAAAATCATGAAATATAAAATAATTAAATTTTAAGAATATGCTAGCTAGAGAGAACATAAAAAGAGTAGTGGGGAGAGAGGGGGGACGTGGATGGCTGTGAGAGAGTGAGAGGGGTTGATAATTAATAGAAAGAGAAAGAGAAAGAGATGTCAATCAACTTCTTGGATTTTGTGCCACCAAAATCAAAACCAAAGTCTTGCTTTCTCTTTCCCGTCTTCTTCCTCCGCCATTTTTACAGCAGACTCAAGCTTTTGAAACTCCAAAAATTAAAAAAAAAAAAAAGGCCTGCTTCTTGAATGCAGTGGGGACGTTGGACCGGGCTAAAGCTCGGTCTAGCTAACCCGTCGGTCCGCCCCTTATGTTTCTGTGGTTTGTGCCATATTGCACGCAGATGTAACCCCTATCTTTGTTAATTAGTCTTCTTAAATTTATTTATACTCAGGGAATCTAATTTTAAACTTGTATTCTTAAACACGTACAGCAGGAAAAAGAATCAAACCACGCTTTGAGTTTAAGAGTCTCTAGGAATGTAATGTGCAGTCAAATCAAGTTTAAAGCGTAATTAATACATAATAAAGCATTTTATTATGCTTCATTTCTGTATTTAAGTTAATGCTATAATGGTAAAATTTTATTTGAATATAATGAGAAATTAATGGAAATCATCTAAAAAGAGTATTTGTGTGAAGTTCTGAAAGATTAAGGTCCAAAGTGTGGGGGGAAATGGGTTAGGGACGAAACAACATTGTTGAAAAATGTTATATCTAGAGAGGCGACAGGAAATAGATATTGTGCACTCATATAGGGCATTCCCCTATTTGAATAGAGATCTTACTGTTCGAATTAGTGACGAATTTTTAGAAGAAATTTTCATTTAATTTGTTGATTGTCAAATTTTAGCATTTATTATTTGTTTGATTTATTTCTTAGAGTTGTATGTTTTTTAAGATTTTTTTTTTCATTTATTATTTGGTTTTATGAGGGACTGAGTATTTCATTTAATCTAATGAGCACTCAGATTAATGAGCAGTCGGTTTAATTATGGGATGTCTGCTGGAAAGGCCTTTGTAGTCCGCCCCTCTATCTCCACTAAGCATAGAAGCAGAACCGGCCCTAAGGTAAGCGGTCGCTTAAGGCCTTCAGTTCGAACGCGTCAAAAAATTTATAGTCGAGTTTTTTGAAATATATGTCTAAAACATAAAATAAAAATAATCCGTAGACAATTTTATTATTAATTGCTTAGTAGCCTAGTGGTAAAACTATACATTTTAGTCTCCATATTTAATTATATGCCAAATGTTCAAATCCTTATATCTACAAATTTGAATTTTTTTTAAGGGGCCAATTTGAATTCTCATTTTTTTTGTGTTTAATAATAGTTGCAATTCTTGTAATTTTTATTAAATTTCAAATACCAAATATTAAATTTGTAGTATAATTTTACATAAGAATAGAGCCTTCTTAATGTTTTAGTTTTTTTAAATGATAAAATATAATCAAACGTCTTACAAATTGATAAATATTAAAGTCTATTGAGATGAAAATTTCTTTGAATATTATTAAAACGTTTACTTATTTTGCTTATCTATTTAATATAAAATTTAAATATTTAAAATTTTAACCGTTAAAATCGTATTTAATCTATTTTTTAAAAAAAAAATGACCCCCATTTAAATTTCACATAGAGCCCCCAGAGCTCTTCCGATCTCCAGCCCTGAATTGAACGGTTTGTTTCTTTTTGTGTAGTATAAAAAAATATTCTGTACCCATATTTTAGAGGCAAATGTTCATTCACAAAGAAGATTGGTTCATCATTTTTTCTGGGGGGAACATAGCATGTTTGGCAATCATGACATGTACCAGTTTGTTTTGATAATTTAGTAATGATACGTTGTAAAAACATTATTGGCTAGATTTTGTCATTTGATTATAATAATTGGTTTCTTGATTATATGGGCTGTTGATCAAATTTCATGGTTATTTTTATCCAGTACAATTTTTCAATGGTTGCATCACGCATGTCATCAAATTTGATCACATTTCAAATAAAGGAAAAAATAGAGGTTTGCGGTTGGAATTACTAAATATAAATTTGGGATAAAATCGCTTAGGGTAATTTGCGTAAATGGACCCTATCGGTTGCTAGTATTACGGAATAGACCCTATCATTTCTAACTTGGCGATTTCAACCCTAACGTATGCTAATCCTTGCAAAAATGACCTTATTTTCTAAATTTATCAATTTTTTTTATTAAAATGATCCTTTTAACCTTATTTTCTTTTTCTAAAATATAATTCTTTTTAAAAGTATTTTACCCTTAATTTCAAGTAAAATATAAAGACAAAAATTTATATTTTGATGTACCTATATTCAACTGCTATCATAATTTTACCTACCCATGACCTTTTGATTTTTCAGTTAATTAAAATATTTTTTGAAATCTCCTGTGAAAGCTCCGACCTCTTCACCCTAGTGTGTGATGACTAATATAAACATCAACATGATACATTAATATGATACATTAATTAATTACTCCTCCGTCCCACAAAGAGAGGCGGTTAGTTAATTTCACACGAATTAAGAAATGACTATTAATATGGTTGAGACAATTAATTTTACATATATTTTTTATTTATAACCTTCTTTATCATTAATATTAAACTGCATTGGTAGTTGATGCAGATAATTAATTAGGGATAAAACATATAAATAAAAAAAATTAAATGTATGCTCAATTTAGTGAATGGCCTATCTTTGTGTGATGGACGAAAATGAAATGCTGGAATATCTTTGTGGAACATATGAGAGTAAAATATAACCTTTTGTCTTTATATTTTACTTCAAATTAAAGGTAAAATACTTTTAAAAAGAATTATATTTAAAAAAAAAAGAAAATAAGGTTAAAAGGGTCATTTTAACAAAAAAAATTGATAAATTTAGATAATAAGGTCCATTTTGCAAGGATTAGCATACGTTAGGGTTGAGCCAAGTTAGAAACGATATGGTCCATTTCCGCAATACTAACAAATGATAGGGTCCATTGGCGCAAATTACCCAAATCACTCAACCACGCGAAGAGGGGGCGGGAGAGATATGGAAGGCAGAAAAGAGAAATATATATATATATTTTTTTTTTGGAAGAAAACGAACTTATTCATTCATAGAATCAGATAAAAGTACATCAGACAAGAATAAATGAGGAAAATAAAACCAATCAATAGACTCTGACATAGAACCACCTGCCCTAACAAGGGTATGGGTAGAGCGTCTAACCCAATTGAACTCGACAATAGCCAACTCTTGAAATAAAGAACGATAATCCTCAAGGAGTAACCCAAAATAGGAGAGATCATTAGCTGAGGAAAAGAAAGCTCGGTGCACTGCCAAAGCATCTGTCTCAAGTATAAGCGGTTGATGGCAACGATTTTTAATCCAACTCAAGGCTTCCCGAATAGCCATCACTTCAGCCATAAGTACATCAACCTCCCCATAGAAAACCACTGCTCTGTATGCAACAAAAAGACCATACTCATCCTGAACAATAACCCCCAATCCTACCCTATTTTGGCTCTCAAATAAGGCAGCATCAGTATTGACTCTAAGGAGGCCAGGTGCCGGAGAGGACCAAACCTGTGCAGCACATCCGTGATTAGGAGCAGCAGGCCTAGCAGATCTCTCCAACCTAGCTTGTCTCCATTGATATAAACTCATTTTCGCAAGGGCAACAACACGGGGAACCAAGGCAGATTTTCCATTCCAAACAACATCATTTCGATTTGTCCAAATTGCCCAACAAATCATGGCAGCCATATCCCTTTCTTCTTTTCTGTAAATGATCAAAAGACGAGGAGAGCCTATCTTTAAAGTGAACAAACTGACCTTGAAGCAAATCCACCTTGGATGCCGACCAAACTCTTCTAGCAAATGTGCAGTGCCACAGTGGACAAGAATATGAAGCACAGATTCACTATCATTCCAGCACAACGGGCAGCATGATTCAATTTCCACTCTCTTGGCATGTAATGCATCAGTTGTAGGGAGGATATTGGACGCAGCTCGCCATAAGAAGTTCTTTACCTTGGTCAGAACGTGAAGACTCCAGATTTTCTGCCAGAAAGGATCAAAGGAAGCCAAAACAAAATTAGGAGAAGCATTCATAAAAGCTTTATATCCATTCTTAGCCGAATAGACCGCTTTAGAATCATGGAGCCAAAAGATGCGATCATCAACAATTCGATCACTTAAGGGAACATTAAGAATAAGCCGATGGTCTCTCTCATTGAACAAGTCTAGCACAATGTCACGGTCCCATTGCAATTTATCCTCCATCATGAGACTATTGACAGTAGTATGGGATGCTTCAGGAATAGGGGTAGCAGTTACATGACCGTTATGAGGTTCAGGGAGCCACGGATCCATCCACTCACAGATAGAGGATCCTCGACCAATAAGAAACCGACATCCATCCTTGACAAGCTGTTTGGCCGCCATAATACTCCTCCAAATGTAACTGGGATTGTGTCCAATCTTCGCTTCAAGGAAACTAGAAGAGGGAAAGTATCGAGCTTTGTAGACACGGGAAACTAAAGAATGCTGATCAACAGTAAGGTTCCAAGCTTGTTTTCCCAAAAGAGCCAAATTTACTGCATGAAGCTTCTTGAAACCAAGCCCGCCATGGGATTTAGGGATACAGAGACGGTCCCAACTAAACCAGTGAATGCTATTTCTACTGTTACTATTTGTTCCCCACCAGAACACATTCATTTTACGTTCAATGTCATCACAAAGAGTGTTCGGAAGAAGAAAAATACTCATGGCGTAGTTTGGGATAGCTTGCACCACGGACTTGAGCAGAATCTCTTTACCAGCACGGGAGAGAAACCTTTCCTTCCATCCCTGCATATGCTTCCAAACTCTATCTTTGATATAGGCAAAAATATCCTTCTTTCTCTTCCCTATCATGGAAGGAAGACCAAGATAGCTAGAATGACTATCAGAGTTTTGAATCTCAAGGCTAGACTGAATAACAAATCTTCTATCAGATACAACATTCGTGCTAAAAAAGAGGGATGACTTCTGGAAGTTTACTGCCTGACCCGACTCCTTCTCATAGGTTTCAAGAATACGCTTAATCTCCTCGCATTCCTGGGTATTAGCACGAAAAAACAAGAGACTGTCGTCTGCAAAAAAGAGATAGTAGATGATAGGTGCATTACGGGCTACTTTGACAGCATGGAGTTGGCCGCGCGCCACCATATGTCTTAAACAGGAAGATAAACCCTCGGCACGAAGGATAAATAGATAGGGAGATAGAGGACAGCCTTGGCGAAGCCCTTTTTCCGGAATAATAGGACCAAACTTGTGGCCCCCATGACAAATGCTATACCAAACTGTAGATACACAAAGCATCATCCAATCAATCCAATGAGAGTGAAAGCCCATCCGTTGTAAAGTATCCTTCAAGAAGCCCCATTCAAGACAATCATAAGCCTTCTGTATATCAATTTTAAGAGTAGGCACACCATCCTTGCCTTGCTTTTTTCTTTTCATATAATGAAGCAGTTTAAAAGCCACCATAATGTTATCCGAGATGGAACGCCCTGGTACCAAAGCACTTTGGGCTTAAGAGAATATCAGGAAGAACCGATTTAAGCCGGTTTGCAAGCAGCTTGGCTATGATCTTATACAAGACATTACACAACAATATAGGTCGTAAGTCATGCATGGATTCAGGCCCTGCTTTCTTAGGGATAAGGACAATTGAAGTATCATTTAGACCAATCGAAAACCTACAATCATTAAGCCAATTCAACACAGCCCAGACAACATCCCTCCCAACAATCTCCCAATGATGTTGGTAGAAAGCAGGGTTCATTCCGTCCGGCCCTGGAGATTTATCAGGATGCATGCTAAAAATAGCGGTACGTACCTCTTGTTCTGAGAAAGGGGCAACCAAGGAAGCATTTTGGGAGGATTTTCCACGCTGGAGAGAACCGAAGATGAAGGAGGACTTTGATGTGCTAAGATGAACAACGACTGAAAATAGTTAACCATAATACTCTTGACGCCCTCTACATCTGACACCCAATCCCCAGCTGGATTCTTCAATTTAAGAATTAGATTCTTCTTCCTTCTAGCAGAGGCTGCCTTATGGAAATATTTGGTATTAGAATCTCCCTCTTTCAACCAGAATTTCTTTGCTCTTTGCTTCCAATATATTTCCTGCTGTTGAAGAACTTTGAAGTACTCAACTTGGGCCTTGTGAAAGTTTCCAATGTCATCATTATTCACACTAGAATGTAATCTGTTCATAGCCTCTACATTCCTTATTCTTTTGTTTAAACTTCATGCCTTTCCCTCCACCCCAGCTAGCCAAGTCCTCGCCACAATATTTTGATTCTCCATTGAATAGCATCCCCCTCACTCCTCTGCCAACTCGTTCCGACGACTTGAAAGCAGTTAGACTCATAAAGCCATTGGTTTTCAAACCTAAATTTGCGCCCCTGGACTCTCGGCCGAGAACAAGTAGGTTGCAAAGAGAGAGGAGAATGATGAGAAGAGAAAATTCCCAAGTTCCAAACTCTAGCTTCATTAAACAGATTGGCCCAACTAGAATTGACAAGGGCCCTGCCGAGTCTTTCCTTAACCCCACCCGGAAGTCCTCTTCTCTTGAACCACGTAAACCGGTACCCATGCATCTCTTAAATCAAAAAGATTACAATCCTCTACCGCATCACGGAACCCGTTAAGAAGCCAATTTGGATGGGGGTTATCACCAAGTTTCTCATGATGATGGAACAAGTCATTAAAATCACCAATGCAAACCCATGGAAGGTTAGATGAGGAGGATAGTAACCGAGATGGTCCCAACTTTCTCTCTGTTTATTCCGGTCCGGTATGCCATAAAACCTTGTTAGACGCCACTTAGGTTGATTTCTAATAGATACTTCAACGTCAATATGATTTCGGGAGTAGCTTAAAAGTGATGCCATATCTTGTTTTTTCCACAACATTGCTAGGCCACTGCTATGTCCAATACAATCAACACAAAACAAACCATCATAACCCAATTTATTTTTAATAATAGATAATGACTGATTATAAGATAACGTCTCCATAAAGAAAATAAAGTCTGGCTTATTAGTCATGACAAGGTCCATAACGACCTGAACTGTACATGGGTTGCCAAGTCTATGATAGTTCTAGCTAAGTGTACTCATTCTGATCGGTGGGTTGAACAACAGGACCCACCGCATTGCAGTTTTTTGAACCACCTTGGGCTGGAATTTCTTCAAGGATTGTAACCAGACTGCCATTATCATCAATTCTACGCCTCTTTTGGTCCAGAATAATAAGCCCATCAGCCAAATTGGGCCCTCCCTCTAAGAAGTCTTGGTCAGTAGCCTCTTTAAAAAATTGGATTCTCATTAATCATCAAAGGACATGTATTTTGCAAATTAGTTGGCTGGAAAGAAGCGTCCAAATTGATAGCCAAATCCTTACCTTTATTACGCACTGGATTCACGGGGCGTGAATTAGCAATTGCAGTATCCACGGCCATATCATCGGCCCTTCCATAATTGGCCCCTAACTATTCAGACGAGTCATTCCTCAACGACTTTTCACCGGACTGATGAACATTCCGGCGAGTCGGTGCCCGTAGCCATGGTCCATAAACACGCTCCATATTGACGTCTTGAGCCTCAAAAAACTTCTTACAGAAACGATCAGAGTGACCTATTCTTCCACAAACAAAACAAAAGGTAGGCAGCCTTTCATATTTAAAGTTTACCCATATCCAGTCTCCGCCGGGTTTCTTCAGTTTCATTTTTCTTTTCAGAGGCATACGAACATCAAGAAGCACCCAGAGTCACATAAAAGTTTTTAAGCCACCAGAGAAATTTTTCTGATGAGCATGAATAAAGGAACCCATATAATTACCAATATGTTGAAGCACCTTTTCATACATAAAGCCAATGGGAATGTCGTGAACCTAAGCCCAAACACTCCACTGAAGCAACTCCACCTGCAACGGGCTCACGTTCTCATCCAATCGTTTAGCCAAAAGAAGATGTTGAAAAAAACATCCAAGGCCCTTCCTCAAGAACACGGTTCATATCGATAGGGTGAAAGAATTGGAACAGGAACAGGGAGGGCATGAGATAGTTAATACATACCCTCTTCACAGGCCTCCAAACTGAAGCTATAGTGTTCTTCATAGGAACAAAATTAACGACTTTATCCGTGAAGAATCTCCTAATTAGACAATATTGCAAGTCCTCCTTAACCTCTGTAACATCCTCCTTCACCAATTCAACACCAGCATCTTCTTCTTCGTCAAGCGTTAATCTGGAATAAGCATCCTTCAAAGCCATTGGAATGAAAAGACTTAAGAAAAACTGTGGGATATTCTGAAACTTGTCAAAAGACAAGACTAAAATCCATACTTGTCAAAAGGACAAGAGAGAAAAGTGACTTTGCGGGATGTTACATTAGGTTACACTCTTATAGAAAATATAAATATATTAGGTTCCAATGCTTGGGGATGGTTCTTTTCTTTTAACTTGAATGTGTATGTCTTGAGGAAATTTGAGATGAGCATAAATATATAGAGGCCCAATACGTTGGTTAAATAAATATATATATATATATATATATATTTTCCAAGAACATGCCAACAGTCAACTAAGAATCATTTCAAATTATATCTTGACTTTCACATGGCACAATAAAGGAATTAAGAATTTCTTTTTTAAATAGAAAGGATTAAGATATTAATTTGCATCAATCATGCTATTTGGACATATAGATAGACCAGGGCTTGAGAAAACCTTTGATGCTCCAGTAGCACCAAACGCAGTGCTCCTGACCAAACAGATACTCACATGTGGACATAAGGGTCTTAATTTTTTATTTAATTTTAGCCCCAGCACCCACGTGTGAGTTCTTAATTGGTCAAGAATAATAAGTGCTCAGTGCTTTTAAGGCACTGAAGTATTTTCCGACTAAAACTATGACAAAAGGGAATTTAAATTACTTTATTAGGAGGATCCAAAGTCATTTCAAGGGTAATAAGGCAATTTGAACCCCTATTTTGTTATAATTTTTGTTCACATGTATGGTTAAATAGATTCATTCTAATTTGCATTGTATACTAGTCAGTTGAATTGATAAAAGATTTTGAGGACCTACGTTTGTCATCCATGTTGAGAAATGCATGTTGAACTTCAATTCACGGGGAAAAAGAAGTCCATGGAACAAAAAAAATGCATATAATATGTTATTTGGTTGATATCTGAAATGATTTCTTATTGTGTTTCTTTATAGTTTTTACATAGCATAATTGATAGCTCTTTCCATGGTGATATTCTGCCGCAAAACCTCTTTTTTGGGGTTAAAATCTTCATGTTTAATCTTCTTTATATGAAATGTGAGTTTGAAAACCTCATTTGCCACATGCTTCTGGAAACAATTAAATAGCAAAATAAAGAAATAATTACATGTTTCTTTCAAGAGTAGAATGCACATTAAATTCATGCGTGTCTTGTTTAATAATATGTACAATATCAAGCTTGACGAGTATCATTGCCCTACATTTTATGTATAACACTTCTTTAGAGCTCTACTTGTACAGTGAGAGGTGAAAATATAGTTAATTCATAATAAAGCATTTTATTTTGCGTCATTTCTTTATTTAGTTTAATGCCATAATGGTAAAATAGACATTTTATTAGAATATAAGGAGAAATGGATGAAAACCATCTAAAAGAAGTATTTATGTGCATTTTGAAACGTTAAAGATCCAAAGTGTGGGGAAAAAAGGTTAGGGATGAATTCCCTACATTTTGCCTTTCATATCATGGTGTTCTTCAATTTTATTTTCAAAGAACAGGGATGAAATTTCTACACTTTGTAAAGATTAAAGACCTCTCCTCAAATTAATCCTTAATAATAATAACAACAACAATAATGATAGGCTAACTAGATTTTCATCCATGCGTTGCACGGGAAAAATACATGTCAAATTATTTTAAAAAATAAATAATATGAGATTTTATAATTTTATATATGGTGAAATTTTATAAAGTTGCATTACTCAATAAGAAATAATTAATTTTTAACATCAACTAAACAATAATGTAATTTTTTTCTTATGATCTTAAGGTAACTATAGTTTACAATAAATTTTAACTCGATTATTTAGCGTTAGCGCAAATAAATATCATTTTATTTTTTTTACACTAATTTAGATAAATGACGCTATATGAAATAATTGCTAATAGAGCAGCGTCGTGTGCTTTGAAATATTTCTTATTCGAAACAAATAAAGTTTGATAGCATGAAGATTCTATAAATTAATAATATATAAAAGCAGTCATAGATAAAATAGTCGTAATTATTAATATTTATTCGTAAGGGAAAATTAAGAAAAAAATTACAATTGTAATTTTCTATTAACTTAAACTAACGATATATATATGTTTAATTTCTATTAATTATAAACTACAGATTTGAAAATATGCTAGACAATTGGATGATCAAATTTATCTATAACTTAAACAATTAAGTGATGATAATTATCTATTAGTTATTAAATTTAATAGTGAATATTATTTCAAAATAGTGAATGAATAACGTAAAAGTAAATAAAAAATTAAAAAAATGAAAAATCCAGAATCACGTACACAGATTACCGCAACATGAAATAAAATATCTAAAAAGACCCTATTAGCATAGCTTTTGGCAGGAAAACTACGGTACAAAGATATCACAACTCCTTTAATTTAATTAATATATATAGATTATATTCACACGTAAAATATTGTTCTATACGCCATATCAGAATTATTTTAAAGGACCTTATTATTTACTTTTTATTTTAAGTGCATCTTTAACCTTTTTTCCTTTCATTTTTTGTCATTAATACTATTTGTAAATTTTGTCTATATAAATATTTCTTGTCTAAACATTTTATTTATTTATACATCAAATTACTTATTTATCAACGCTAATTTTAAATAACTAAAATATAGAACAAATAAAAAGTATAAATTTTGTTTTTTTATTTCAAGCAACGCTATCATAATTTAGATATAAACTATTATTTACGTAACTAGCAAGTTAACTGTTAAAAATTAATTACAGAAAATGATACAAAAAACTATAGGCCATAATTGCAGTCATAAACAAAGTTGTAGACCTCTTCACGCAATTAAAATGGGGTGAACATCATATTTTGTAGTAGGAGTACAATTAGCCATAATAATAATAACAATAACAACAACATAGACACAAATGTAACCTCCAAGAGCAAGATTAATATAGTGGAAAAAGCTAATGAGAAAAAATCAGGAGGAAAAAAATCTATTTTCAAATAATTTCTGGGAGAAATATAGTTATTATAGTGTTAGAAAATTTTATTTTTTTAAAAACTTTTTTTACAAATTATTTTATTATTGCTTTTTTTATCATACAATTAATATTCAATTTTTTTACAAAATATTATTTTTTTGAATGAAGAGGGGGGGGGGTAAAAAAGGGGCGTTCCTCCTTCAAAATGACTTTTCCTCCATAGTCTGATATATTAATGGACAATACTACTTAAACAAACGTCTATATTAAAATTTTAACAAAACTGACACATAGCACAATCTTATTTTTGAACACATCACATTACTTTAACATCAACACCAATCACGTGTCATACATGTCTATTTTGTCTACCTTTTTGTACCATAGTTTGTCTAATTAGAATTATTCTACATTAATTGGTTCCCTGCCCAAAACACACACACTAATGCTCTAAAATGATAAACCGAAATGAAGAGTAGACGCCGAACAAGTGACAAAGTGCAGGAGGACACACAAAAACAAAGATCCCATCTCATAACTTTAATTTGAATAAAAAAAAAAAAGGAAGGAAGAAAGAGAAAAGACGTGGCTCAAACTATACCACAATAGTTAGATACTCACGTTTTAGATGGAAAATATCAAGTTCGAATAACACCTACCTATCCCTTATATCTCGTTTTATAAATTAATATAATAATAATAATAATAATAATAATAATAATAAAAGATAATAATAAATTTAAAAAAAAAGGGAAAGAAAGAAAAGCCACCAAAGATTCCAATTATTGGCGGGTCGGCGCTCCCACAGCTTCATTACCAAAGTTTGGCGAAATTTTTAAAGTTCTGTTAAAAAATTTTGGATTAATTTTACAAAAAGTCTCAACTTTTCAGTTAAGAATTAATTGGGTCTCAAACCTTTTTTTACTCTCCTAGGTGCCTAACCTTTAATAAATATACAAAATAGATCCATGTTGCCACTATTCACTTAATTTTTTTTTATAGAAAATGACGATTATACCATTTATTTTTTTAATTTTAAAAATAAAACATTTAAAAATATTAAAAGTAATAAAAAAATTTCTTAAAAAAAAGAAACCACCCACCCCACCCCACCCCACCCCACCCCACCTAAGAGGGTCGCTGAAATGGCCAGCAGAGCTATTTTCAAGAGCCAAAAAGCTGTCGAAAATAACAGTAAACTACTACTATTTCCAGTAGCAATTATAGAGTGAATCTCCTCATTTTGCTATCAGAAATATGCAGCAAAATTGGGGGATCCACCCCATGGCGGCAACATGGGGGGAGACTCCCCCCATAAGTGCTGTTATTTCCAGCAGCACTAATGGGGGTGGATCCTCCATTTTGTTGTAACAATGCTGTCATTTCTAATAACTTTTCAGTCATCGGAAATGACTCTGGTGGTCATTTTCAACTGCCCTCTTGGCATGGCTTGGGAGCAGGGGTGGGGTGGGTGTTTTTTTCAAAATTTTTTATTATTTTTAAATGTTTTGTTTTTTAAAATTAGAAAACTAAAAGGTAAAAGTTGAGGGAATAGTAACAAAAGATACTTGTTGTGCACATTTATGAAATATTGGAGACCCAGGATAGCGAAAAGAAATGTTGAGGACCTAATCGATTCTTAACTCAAAAGTTAGAGACTTTTTGTGAGTTTAACCCAAAAATGCTCATTTATGTGGCATTTATAAATGTACGTTATGTGTATTTTAAATTCAGATGACATGTATATACCACATGAATAGGAAATTTTTTAATAAAATTTTTAGAAAGTTTTTGAAACGGACTCCTTAACACTGATATTTGGAATTTAAGTATATTGAATTCAATTACATTAAATAATGTTTTGACGTGCATGTACTTGACCTATTTTTCTCGTTTGCTTAGAATCATTGCGTAAACCGCGTTGTTATTATCAGTTTACAACCAAACAAAACGCGGGGTGAGTTGCGTAGATTGGACAACGCGACTTCTCTAATGGCCTGGATTTGCGCCACCCTTTATGCTTAGGCTTAGGGGCTCTCGTTTTGTCGTCTTTTTCACCCTCCCAGCTGCCTTTGACTATTATTCGTCTTAAATCTCCATTTTTGTTTTCTCTGGTTACGACAACTATAGAAGATCGATTTCTTTTCCGAAGATGTATGTGGCTGGGTAGCATTCAAAGAATCCCGCACACCCCTGAATAATGGTAAATGATCTTGTAT
This sequence comes from Nyctanthes arbor-tristis, assembly GCA_963692815.1. NCBI lineage: Eukaryota > Viridiplantae > Streptophyta > Magnoliopsida > Lamiales > Oleaceae > Nyctanthes > Nyctanthes arbor-tristis. The sequence goes on along the minus strand of CAVNYN010202712.1, from coordinate 28,727 downwards.
ATATCAAGATTATCCTATCATATACACACGTTGCGCGAGATCATTAGGGAAATTTACACACAATGAACACTTGTTTTTGTGTAAAAGCCAACACAGTCGTCCCAGTAATCTCTCCTCATGCGTACGTACATAGCGGAATAATATGACCTTATAATTCTCCATCTTCACAATCCCCTTGTAATATTTAAAAAAATTAGATTTCTTTTATCCAACGAGTGTTTATTTTGGTTTAAATGTAGCAACGGTCACTGAATTTTCAATCTAATTGTAATTAGATCATCAAAATTTATTTGACAACAATTATATCACTAAACATGTACTCTACTTGTAATTAGATCATCGAACTTTAATTTAATGGCAAATTGATCACTCAACTTTGATTACCAACAATTTACTCACTATTGATTCAATTGCAACTATATCACTCAATAAGTATGGAGCTAAATTATTAAGCAGAAATTAGTGACATATATTAAAGGTTGTTTATATATTATTTTATATTGATATGTTAAGAAGACAATCAGATGAAAGTTATTTAAAATTATTATGTCAAGAAAAACATTGAATTCTAAGATTTTTGTGAACGATTAGGTTATTCTTCAATTTTTTCTCTAATAAGATGCGCTATTTAGGGCATTAGTCTTTTATTTTCTTGGACCCTTAATTTGATCATGAAGTACTAATTTTGTTTTAGTAGCGTGATTCTTTCTCTTCTTTTTTTTTTTTTGGTGGGGGTGGGGAACTAAACAAAACTTTAGTGATCTGACTGGCCATTGAAATTAAGTGACTAATTGTTGTTGAATTAAATTTCAGCGAATCTAATAGCAAATAATTAAAGTTTAGTGACATGTTGTGTAGAGGGAAAGTTCAATGACCCCTGATACAATGAACTGTTTATTTTTCATAATAAAATTATCAATTTGGAAGCAATATTATTTATCCACTAGTTCACGAGGAAATTAAATTTATAATAACTATATTTAATTTAATACCAAATATGGTAGAGTTATAGCACCAAAGTTGACAATAAATTGTATTATTCTTTTTATAGTAATATGCAAGTAAACATTTGTTACTGTAATAGCAGCAGACAATGATTTATCATAAGTATGTTAGACTAAATAGAACGGACCTTGAGTCAGTGTTTCACAAAGGAGATATAAAATGTTGTATCCACATGGAAGAATCAGTTGCGACAAAAACGCCAGAACTATCACTCTCCACCGCTTGCGCTTTGTGGAAAAATGAAAAATCCAGACGTTAAAGTGATGTTCACCCATTTCGAGACCACTTTTCTTTTCAATATAATATGCATGTGCGGTTTTCTTCACGTCGAAGGAGCCCTTTTGTTCTCTCATACAACCCAGATGATGATATCGACATAACCATACATGAAATTAGTAGTAACGTTCATTAAAAATTTTAGAAGTACGCTTACAAATAGAACATGGCTTTGTCGGCTCAATCTCATCCTAAATGTACAACTTTGACGATTGGAAAGCTAATCACGTTACATCATTTGATTAATTGGTATTTTATAAAGAGATTTACCGTTAAAAAGACATGCGTAAAATGTTTATTAAAAAATAAAAAAATAAAAAAAGATATATATAAACCGGTTGAAACAATCCAGTAACAAAGTCTTACTTAGAGAGTCTTATCTCCTATTAAGGAACCTTATGACTTACGTGGAGGAAATCTAACAAAAGCGACCCTACCAACAGGGGGCCTATTTAGAGAGTCTTGATCCGCCCTATTTTTTTGTAAGTTTAGGGCGGGTCTGGGTGTTTTTAAGACTTATGGGACATGTTCAAAGTATGGCTAAGCCGCTCCAAATCCGCCCTATTGCCATCCCTACAAAAAAATCGCATCACAATCAACTATTACAACTATCAATTTAGCCTCTCACTCGTGCATTGTATGAAAAGACTAATTTTCAAAAGTTCAACAATAATGAATAATAAAATATTGGACAAATAGCGTCATAAGATGTGCGTAACAAAAACAATAAATTTACAGTTTTAATTTAGTATTTGACGCATTAAATTAATGTTTTATTAATATTATATTAATAATTACTCGCTTACGTGCTCGATTAATATTTTACTTTTAAATTATCTCACTTATTTAATATAGTAGTATAATAACACGTATTGGGCATGTACATTCCTGTATTCACTCGATACCCATTTAGATAAAAATTTTCATACTTTTAAAAGAAAGCACCCTCTCGACATACATTTTTTTATGAGTAAAATTCAAACTTGATCGCTACAATTAAAATATTAAATAGGAATATATTTTTAAAGAAATGAAAGATGGACTTCTTAATACAAAGGAAATCATATATGCGGGGCATCCTGAAAAGAAAAATAAGATTAGATAATCAGAATGGAGTGAGTAATTTTTTGTGTAGTTCATTTTCTTTTTGTTGATTTTGTCTCTTTGTCCACAAAATTTTTGTTAAAATTCATTGTTATCTTCGTCAAATTAAAATATCAATCAATTAGTATTCAACCTGTACGTTGTATAGGAAAATAAATTCCCAATATTTCATATAAAAAAAACTCATTACATAAATTGTAAAAAATAATGAATGGTTGCAATAATAATAATATCAAATGAAATAACAACATGAATTCAGTTGATATTTTCAAAACTTCACATCTATGAAGAAAAATACTAAAAAAATAAATTATTTACATCTTCAACAGCATAATCGTTGAAACATAAATAATATAGAAATAAAGATTAAAAAAATTGTCACAAAAACTTCCAAGTTAGATCAAAATTTTAGCCATATATTATTATAACAAAATTACATTACATTTCTTTAGCTGTTGGTGTGACGCAAATAAATGAATTTTTATTACAGAAAAAAGAGAATAAATCAGTTGATTTATTCCAAGTGATTTTGAACTAAGTTTCTATTTATAATATAAGTGTTTTTGAAATAAGTTTCCAAGTTATTCTGAAATAAGTTTTGCTTTTGTTTTTTTATTTATTTACAGATCTAGAGTTTTATTGCATTTCACGACTATTCTAATAATATTTTAACAGTTCGTCTTTGACACAATTTATGTCCATTGATTGAGCATTAGTTTCATTCACCGATCATGGGAATTACTATATTTTTATAAATTAAATAAATAAAATAATTTAGTTTCCATATATTCAAGGAATATATGAAAAGCATAGTAATTCAAGGCAAATGTACGTCTTTAAGGGCAATTTATGTTAATTGAGGAGCATTAATTGCATTAACTTATTATGAGAATTACTATGCTTTTATAAATTAAATAAATACAATAAAAAAATAAAAGCAATTGGGGCAGCATCTGTGGAGGTAGTAATATGGCTCAAATCATTATGCAACATCATGATAGGTCAGCAAAATTATGGGCGAAAAATTACAATTGAAAATCCAAATCTAAATAAAAACTATTGTATTATATATTTTGCGATGTGATGTGAACTGTTGTATTATATATTATGTGATGTGATATGATGTGATGTGATGTGATTAATAGTCAAGTAATTGGGGACGGTAATTTAACATATTTTCCCATAAATCTTTGGAGACCTGCCCCTAATAGGATTGATTTGTCACGCCTAAATTGAGCAAAAGGACAGGTATGGGATAACAGTCTACCTTACAGTGAGTCCAGGGTGGGTATGGTCAGGTTGGACCCTCCCCATAGATGCGTGATCCGCTAAGTATTTTCTCTCTCTTTTTTTTAATTTTTAATAAATTTAATTCAAAAATGTATAAAAATTATTAGAGATGAAAAATTGACTAATCGGCCCATAAATTCGTGACAATTTATTTTTATTTTTTATTATACTATTTTTTGAAAGGATTTTTCTATTGAATTGAAAGAATAATTTTATTATATTAGTTAATATTCAGATATTTAAAATTCTAAATAACGGTTTTTTTAGAATAATTTTATATGGACAAAGGAGGATACAAAAATTGTTACAAATAAAACACATGTCGTGTAATTACCTTTAATGTAAAAGTTATTTGATGTGTTGAAAAATAAAATTCTGCCATGTGCTAGTTTTGTTTAACTTTTTGTGTGAACTTTTTTTCAAATAGCACAACTCTTTGTTTTATTCTACGTTTATCAATTAATAATGCGTTACATATGACATTAATTGAAACGAGGAAAAAATGGATGTCTTTTCGTGGGTCATGATGGCGTCACACCTTGTCTATGTCCTGTACCTATCTTGACTCGCCCTATAAAATATTGGACAAAAACGTGTTATCAGATTTACATAACAAAAATAATAAATATACAGTTTTGATTTAATATTTGACGCATTAAATTAATGTTTCATTAATGTTACATTAATAGTTGTCCTCTTATATACTCGATTAATAGTTTTCTATATTTCACTTTGAAATCATCTAAATTGTTTCATATTATTAGTTAACATTCTAATAATACATATCAGACATCTACATACATGTATTTACTAGATACCTACTCAGATAAAAACTTTTGTATTTATAATAAAGTACCCTCCCGACGTACCTTTTTTATGAGTAAAATTTAAAATTAATAGTTATAATTGAAATATTAAATACAGATATATTTTTGACTTTTAATATAAAGGGAGATCATATATGTGGGACGTCCTAAAAACGAAAATAAGATTAGATAATCAAAATAGAGGGAGTAATTTTTGTTTTTTTATAGAGTTTATTTTCTTCTTATAGATTTCATATCACTCTGTTCACAAACTTTTCTCTAAATTTCTTTTTTATTTTTGTCAAATTAAAATATCAATAAATTAGTATTCAACCCATACATTGCACGGGGAGACAAATTCCCAATATTTTATATTAAAAAATTTCATTACATAGATTGCAAAAAATGCAAAAAAACAATGAATGGTTACAATATAATAATTTAATCAAATGAAATAACAATATGAGTTCAGTCGATATTTTGAAGGCTTCACATTTATGTAGTAAAAAAGATTAAGAAAATAAATTTTTTACATCCTTCACAACCTAAACATAGCAACATAAATGATATAGAAACAAAGATTAAAAAAATAGTCACAAAGATTTTCAAGTTATATCATATATGTCAAGAAAATAAAATTTAGTTATATATTATTATGATAGAAATATATTATGTGTCTTTAGTTGTTGATGTTATGCAAATAAATGGATTTTTATTGCACAAAAAAGGAGAGTAAATTAGTCGATGGATTTGCTCTAGGTACTTTTGAAAATCAAACAAGGATAAATAATAAATAAATAAACAAATAAATAAATAGAGGTAATACCAGACAATTAGTTCATAATGTCTTCATTTTCAAATAATATATATATATATAAATGCTAAAAAAAGAAAATAAATGAGCAAACAAAAATAAAAAAGGAATATAAAAGCTGATAAACTAATATAAATTATTAAAAACTTGTAATGAATATTCAAATAAGAAAAGTTTAAATTTTAAAACTCGAAAATGTGCTTATAAAATTTTCAATTATTTTTTTTAAATTCGTTTTAATGTAGGAGTTTAATTTTTATATTATTTAAATTAGTGAGTTAACTTTGCGTTGACAAAACTTGTATATTGACAAAAGTACACTAATTTCAAATTGTTTTATATTTAGAAGACTTTTATTGAAAAACTCAATTAGGGAGATCAATAGTGGCCGAGTTTTAATTTCTTTAACAGAAAAATGGGTTTTTTTTTTAAATTTACAGGTATAGAGTTTTATGCATGGCAAGTGACAATGTAAAATTTTGACAATAATTTAAAAAAGTTTACCAATTGGAACAACAGTAAAAAAATAATGCTTAAAATGTAATGCCCTATGCTTTGAAACAACCGCATCATGATGTACAGATATATATATATATATATAATCACTATACACATACAATACATAAATGTATTACATAAACTGTCACGATCTCGAGAAAATTTAATTCAACTTTATGATTTTCATGTAATCTATGACGCTAAATAATAATAAATAATATAAATTATAATAATAGAAAAGTGATATTTTTGGGGTTTGGTTTCCACAGATTCAAGGACGCTAGGAAAGGAAAATTTGAAAATTATATGAAGATAAAATTTTGAGATTTTAAAAGGGGACGAATTATGGAATCAATTTTGAGAAATCGCACAATTTCCTGATGATGTCAGCAAAATTCTATGCGGGAAAATTGTAATCGAGAATCCAAATCTAATTGAAAACTCTTGTATTATATATATATATATATGATGATGTTAGAGTTTCTTCACATTTTGGAGTTTCTTCAAAATATACTCTTTAAAAATGTCATCTTTTTAATCCAACTCAAAACTCTGTTTGTCTTTGCGTGTGCATACCATTCTACAGTCTAGTTATCATTTCATCATTAAACCTTGAATAAATTAATAATCTTATGTATTTATACATCACCACTCATAACCAATATAATGCTGTCAACGAGACCAGAGATTGGTCTCTAGTTTAAATGAATAGCATATATATAGAAACATTTAGAGTGCGTTTGATTACAAGTATAAAATTTAGTTGGAAAGAAAATATTTTCCAGTCAATTAAATTATCAATAATTAAATTTTATAGAAAATAATTATAGCATGATTGACTGGAAGTGAAATTTCCGAGAAAAAAATATGAGATTATTTGTAGAGTACGACACTTCTTTTTCCTATTACTGGAGTTACTTTCAATGTCCTATTTCTCCGACGTCTTTCGATAACACAAATAGTTGTTTTGGACTTTTTTTAATTATGAGCAATATGTAATTAAATTTGACAATTTCATTCCATCTGATGAATATAAATTCGACAAATTCATTCTACCTGTTTGTTTAATTGTAGTTGACAAGTGCATATTATGCATTCATGCATTTATTAAATTAATTTACACACTCTCTTCAAGCTTGATATAACATCCAACCTTCTCATTTAATGTAATGCATGTATCACTTCATATATATTTTTATATTTTTTAATATATTTTTACCATTTTACTATATCACTACTAGGAAACAGGATAGTAGAATCACCGGCAAAATTTTCCCACCACCACAAATCCGTTGAAAATTTCCAACGGCTTTTTTTTCATTGGTGATATGGGACGGAAGACAAAATGGTTGGAGATTACCGATGAAAAGAAGAAACCGTAGGTAATTTATAAGATCCCATCAAAATATTTCTGAGGGATCACCACTCTGCCGGAAAGGTTCCAGCGCCTTTAAAATCATCGAAAAATTTCCAACGGAACTATAAACTCTCTCGGGAAGTTTCCAATGGTTAAGACTTCGGTCGGAAAGGTCTAATGGAAAAGCAAAACCTCACAGCTTCCGTTGGAACTTATATGTTTTAAATCATTTAACTTCCTATCGATTCATTTGTATCTTTATATTTTATCTCTTTTAATCACATATCACATTCCACTTGCAAGAAAGTATAATCTTCTATGGAAATGAGATAGACCAAGTTGTTATTAGTGGGAAAGTTCTTACAAACAAGGTATGAATTTTTCGTTAAATTCTTTACTTATATACATGTGGATTTGATGTTTCTTTTTTAGAAATTAATAATTTTATACATTTAAAAGTTTATGAAAATGTGAAGGTTAAAAATGTTAGATTGGAATTTGACGTTTCCTTTTTAGAATATTATAATTTTATATATTTAGAGTTCATGGAAATGTGATGGTAAAAAAAGGTAGAATGGAATTTGATGTTTCTTTTTTAGAATTTTATAATGTTATACATTTAAAGTTTATGAAAATGTGAAGGTTAAAAATGTTAGATTAGAATTATGTGGAAGAAAATGACTCTTAAAAATAAAATTACTAGGCAGTACTTTCACAAAGAGGGAAAAAAATATTAGATCGGAAGGGAAGAATAAACTATGCTTATATATATATATTGAAGTATAATTACAATCTGCATAATGACACTATAAATACTTATAGATATATATCCTTTGAAACAAAGTGCACTGAAATCAACAATATAAACTCTTATATAGAGGACTATAAGAAATTAAACTCTTACATAGGAGACTACAAATTACATATAAAATGTTGACAAACCTCTATATATAGAAATTGAACCTGAGATCTCTACGTCTCATAGCCTCAACCTTAGCTTCTAATCAAATGGTTACATTGGTTATGTACGTATATACTTGGCAACACATGTTTGTAAAGATGGTATAACGAAGAATAGAGCACAAGTTGATATACCTAAAACGGGATTTATATCACTCTTATGAATTAATTAATTGTTGAAAATGAAAACTGGCTAGGCTGTAAGATATAATGTTAACATACGTAAAATTTAATTTTAGCAAATTTAATTATGAGGGCAAACATATATTAATAAGTACAATGCTAATATATAACATACATGATCTCGTGAAATAAATAAGTTAGTACTTAAAACTTGTTATAACCAGATAAATTTGATTATTCATCGGTTGAAAGAATAAATAAAGAAAGCATATTATTCATAATAAATATTACATATTATCCTAGAGTGATACTATATGTACAGATGAGTGCACAAATATGTTTACAGAAAGAGAATAAAATTATAATTTTGTTCGTTTATTTACTTTCTTTTATTGCACAATATATGGTGAAGTTATAATTTCATACTCTTTCTGTAAACGCATCTGTATTTATCTGTACAAGTAGATTAATCCATTATTCTAACTATAAAATTATTGATAGAGTTAATAGAATAGCAACACATATATATACACGCGCGCGTGCTTCTGTTATAATTTGAAATGTTTTAAAGTTGTACAAAATGAATGCAACTACATAAGAGCGCTATATTCTTCATACTTTTCTTGACGTGTTTTGGGTTTATTTAGGTGATAATGCACGTGAATTTGTTACTATATACAATGTTTTGTAACTAACTACCTTTCATATCCTTGTCTTTATTGGTTATTTGTATTGTTTTTATCTTTTTGGCCAGCTCATAAATGATTTGTTCGTATTTGTTGAAGTTGAGAGATGACAACGTAAACTAGATTATGTAATAAAGATGACTAATTTGTCAACTTGTAGAGTTATATGAAAGTTTTAATTAATTTGTGTGGAGGAGATCTATTTGATTTCTTATCCTTTAGCGGTATCAATCCAAACCCTTATTAAACCATTGATCTCCTATTTGATTTCGTAATTAAGTCTTGAAAATATTCATTGTAGAAAAAACTCTTAAAATTATAAGAATCAAATTAAATAGGAAGAACAGAAAGAAGAATATATTTGTCGAAATTGATAATGAGACAATTAATATATGTAATCAAATGATTATAAATATCGTAAATAACTATTGAAGTAATGTATTAAAAATTCTCATTATTGTCTTTTTACACGACGCTCTTCCGATCTTTCCAATTTTGTTTTGTTACAAGATTTTCACACACTTAAACAACATTTTTTTTGACTCCACTACTGGTTGTGAGTTTCTTTTCCATCCTTATTTAAACGGATTCCCCTACAGTACTATCTGTGTTTTAAAAAACTCATATAGATCGGAAGAGCACACGTCTACGCTCAAAGTTTGGAGTTGACACTTCACCACGCCTTATACTTTATCACGTAGTTATCGCGTTTTATCAGATAAGTGCGTCTAAATTCAAAGATTGGGCCCGACTCTTTTTCATGCTTTATGCCTTTTAAAACATTGCTATCAGGAGTTTTCAACCACTAATTAATGTGACAAAAAACTACACTTGATTTTTTTTTTCCCTCTCGAGTACAACATTCAATTGATAAGTTGTCTAGTTCAATCTTTTCTAATTAATGCTAAGATGAGCTTAAAGCCATATGTCATTAAAAAAAAAAAATTGGAGCATAAAAATGTGTGTGAAAATAAGTATAAGTTTGGATTTATGGGGCTTATTATATATTTTATTAAGGAATAAGTTGGATTTCGTAAGCTTTAAAAAAGGCCTGGAACCGCAGCGCTTATAATTCATATTCAGCATTATTATAAATGCTTATAATAAGTTGATTATATTATGCAAAATGCAACTGCATGCGAGTCTGCGACCTTTTCAATGATTCAATAACTAAATTATATATATAAATAATCATTTCTTTTTTTCTTTTTTGACATACCACTTTCTTTTTTCTTTTTGGTGCGTTATATTTACACCACATTTTTTACTAACTACACCACATTTTAATTATTCTCATCCTCCTCATATTTTTAATTATTTACACTTACATCATTAACTTATTTTTTGTCATATTTTATTTTTAACATCTTATTATCATGAAATCTTATATCGAATGATATCTTGCTTCTAAAAATTTCATTGCGAGATTTGCTTAAAAGTTCTAAGTGAATAAAAATGTAATATCTAATTAATGTTACACAATTACATATTTTCATATGATTATATGGTGTAAAAATCAAAATTTTCTAAGCATCTTTGATCATTAAGAATGAGAGAGGATAATTAAATAAAAATTAGAGAAAAATGTAGCAAAAACTTTGAGGAGTTTAAATAAAATAATATAAGAAACAAAGATCATGAATATTTGCATTAACAAAAATATGATGGTTTAGTAAAATGAGTGGTGTAGATATAATTAGCCTTTCTTTTTTCTTTTCTGAAGTGGCATGTCATTACTAAGATCAATCAGTCTCTTGACTAATACAATTAGAGATAAATTAGGCGACATTATATGCCCAATACATGGCAGCTTAGAAACTAATATAAATTATATAAACTAGTTTCGAACACGAGTAAAGGGCTTGTGTTGTTGGTATTAAAGACACCCAAGTAGAAAAAGAATCGAAATCCACCAATCAATTTAACTCAAAAAGTTCCAGGAATTCAGTCGCATACAAGCAACTCAGGGCAGAGCCTGCCGTCGATATCGGGGTGTGTCGGAAGCATCGATAATACTAATTTGTATCTAAATTTTTTTTGTTGCAATGTTTTATATGGTCAAAAAATGTTTTTTTGTTAAAATGGAGTGTGCCCAAGCCAAGGTTGGCCTCCCCCACCTACGCCCCTGACTCGTCTGAAGTTCTAAGAAACACAAAACCGAGTTTCAAAATCTTCAAAACGGAAAATAAATACCAGCTAATAATCAAATGAAGACAATGCCCTTGAAGAACTGAAATAAAAGAAGCGAACATAAACAAAATAAAATAAAAGAGACAACTCAACTTCAATGTCACTATCTTGCACAATTTGCCCTACATCAGGCTCCCCAGGTAAGCAAGATTCACCCTCGAATCGCGACGGGGAAAGTTGCCATCACCATGGAAAGGAAATTGGGGCCGAACGTTAGGAGACATTAAACGTCTTCAAGTGACAACGAAGCTGAAGGCAATAAGCATTTGGGTTGATTTTCCTAGTGGCAGGGCCACATTTGGACAAAGGGGGCCGTTGTCCTCGCAAAGTTTTACAGAATGTCTTTTTTGAATATTACAAGGGGATAATAAGGGTGTGGATTTGACAAAATGTCTTTTGTAGTCCTTTTTCATTTATTATAGTAAAAAATTCAATATTAATTTTAAAGTTTAGTGTATCTAATCTAACATAAAACAAGAAAAGTGTCCATATTTAACGTATTATTTATACACACAATATTTATAGTTTTCTTAAATTTCTACAACTTAAAGTACTATTAAAATTTATTTATATCAGTACCTTAGCTGATATTGAAGGAGAAGAAACAAACTTTCTTTAATAAGTACAAATTAATTTACCTATACAAATAAATTATCTAATTTATAAAAGGCATTTATGTTTAAAGTCATGTTATTTGACAAGAAGGTAATATTTAAGTCGAAAGTAGCATTATCCGATATGTGAAGTTTGTCTTAATTAAAATAAAGATTTTTTGCTATTTATATTTTTGTCCCTCTAAATTAAAAGTTGTACTCTTATTCAAAACATGATTATGTGCAAATTCAACTTGACTCAAAATTTGATTTCAACGAGAGCAGAACAAATCTTTATAAGCCAATCTTTTTCCTCGCGTCTAACTGATGTGGAATTTGCTCGCATATTTCCCCGACAACCCCCATTTTGGATGAAGAACCACATCATCTTTACCCTTTTCAACTCATAGTCCATCCATCTTTCTTTGTTCTACTATGGCCTAAATCATTCACTCACCGCTTTAATTACGTGAGCACGATTGCCTTTTCCAAGGCCCAATCATTGTGTTTGTCACTGCCTTATATGGATACAACCGTTGAGAGCTACTTATGGATTTTTTCGACATTTACTATTCAACTGGTTTCACATCCTCTATGCCAACACCAGGATTTTTTACATGCTCCCACATTATTAATTATAGGGTCTAGCTCTTATACAAATTGAAGTAGAACAAGAATCAAAATCCAGCAACCAATTCAATTCAGAGAGCTCAAGGGATTCAATATGTAAACAAGAAATCGTTTGAAGTTCTAAGAAACACAAAATTGAGTTTCGAAATCCTGAAAATTGCCTTCATAACAAGTTTAAGATGAATAAATACGAGAATAATAAAGAAATGAAGACACTGCCCTTGAAGAATTAGAATAAAAGAGACGAACATAAAATGAAATAAAAGAAACAACTAAACGTAAATGACTATCTTGGACAACATGCCCAACGTCATCCACTCTACTGGATAAAGCATTCAATGGCATTTGGATATAAGAGCCCTCGTAATTTACTTTTCCAAACTATTTGCACACCGTCGTGTCCTAATATTCCCCCCCACCCCCCCCCCCCCAAAAAAAAAAAAAAAATTGTGTAGCCGATAGACGGAATCCGACAGTCGCCGGTCCATCGCTGGTGATCATTTGGTTGCTAGAATACTTTCTTTTCTTTCCTTTTTTACTTTTCTTTATTATTTTTTTCCTTGTTTCCCCTTTTTTCTTTCTTTTCCCTCTTTTCCTTTTTTGTTTTCCTATTTTTCCTTTTCTTTTTTTTTTTTAAATTCACATAGTATAAATTGTTACATGTTTTAACTCATATAATAAGGGATGTTACATAATATAATCCATATAACATAAGATTTTAAACACATAATATAACATGTTACATATGTAACAAATCTTGTAATGCATGTAATATAGATTGCTATGCTTATAACAAAAATTGTTACACGTACAACATAATCTTTTTCATATATAGCTCACTTTTTTACACAAACAATAATACATTTTATTACGCAATAACATTGAAATTTTAACTATTTCCAAAAAAAAAAAATAATAATAATAACTCAAAACATGAGAAATACTCTTTTCAATTCAATAACGTAGATTGTTAGCACATAAGATAGCTTAATGCATGCGTAACACCCTTATTTCACACCTAAAATAGCTTACTATACATGTAACATACATTGTTACACTAATAGCATAGATTACATGCATTACATAACTTGCTATATATGTAACAGGCCTTTTCATTCACATAACATAGCTTGTTATACACATAATAAATTTTGTATTGTACATAACATAGATTATCACATACATTGCAGATGTTGTTACAGCATAACACATATTGTTTAACATATAGTACACTTTGTTTCAAAAATATTTATTACAAAAATATTATAATTTAAGCTAAACATTGAGATCATGGTTACCGGAAAAGGAAAAATGGGAAAAAAAATAAAAGATTGAAAGAAAGAAAAAGGAAAATAGGGGAAAAGAAGAAAATGAAAAGGGGGAAAAATAGCAGAAAAAAAGCGGAAAACAAAGAAAAATGCCAAAAAAGGGGAAACTAAAAAAAATGAAAATTACGATAAGGCCACTGGAAAAAGGAAAAGGAAAAAAAAGGTAGGCAGAAAAGGAAAAAGAAAAAAAAAAAAAAGCAAAATAATAACAATAATAATTCACCAGAATTCGGCCGCCAGATTCCTGCGGTTGGCCCATGACGACTGGCAACTTGGCTAGCCGGATGAGTGGGGGTGGTTGGTATTGGGGGAAAATTTGTTAAATAATAAATAAAACAAATAAAAAAATTACCAAGTACTTTTAGAAAAAGTATACCAAATATTTTTAGAATAAAAAAGAGGTTTCAAATGTACAATATATAATTTGCGCTTAAGTTTAATAATGATGTTCCTGCTCGAAAATCTTTTAACATTTTACATAGAAAATAAAAAAATTATAGATACTTTTAAGTTAAATTAAATATTTTCTTTATTATAATCCGTGTGAATAAATTTCTAGATTCATTCCTGTTTTTGAAAAAATAATATATTTAAGTAAATTTATAACATAAGAAACAAGTCCAATAATCAAGCTAGTAAGTTGATCTGTTTAAAATAAAATAATCAAAATATAATAATATAATCCTAACTATTATTTGGGCAAAAATGTTAAAAAAATGGGTATAAATAGAACTTTTGCCAAAATTGTATGAAAAAAGCAGATGGGTACATTATTCCGCTCTTTCGTTTCGATTTGATACCTACTATCCTTTTGCATATTAAAGGCCAGTAGATAGATTTTTAGTAGTGGATTTGCACTTAATTATTTATAAGTATAGAGCCTATATTTAATTAATTTAATAATGAAAAAGGTACCTCAAAACAAACTTCATTAGAGGCATGAACTCACCAATAAATTGCAAAGCACGATGGTTAATTGGGGTTCTTTATGTGATACAAGATTCATGTGAGGAAAGAAACAAGACAACAAGTGCAATCTAAAACATTCATTACAGTTGTAATCGTTGATAACAGTGTCTAAATATTTATAATAAATGCATTTTTCAATTTTTTTTTTGTTGCTCAACAAAATCTTAGAAATGTTACTGGCTATAAGTTTAGATTCGATTTAGTACAGTAATTATAGTGAATAAATACAACCTAACATGTTGTGAAGTGACAACTAACCCGATACGCAAGTGTATTTATGTCTCGTCAATGTTCTTAAATAATTATATTTATCTACAATTTTTTCTTTTAGCACACAACATAAGGTAAAATTATAATTTTACATCTTTTCTGTAAACACATTTACATTCATATGTGGAAGAGTTGAAGTAGGTTAATCCTTCACTCACGACCATTTTAGCCGTCCACCCAATTTGTCAAAAGTTCTGTCAGTGTTTTTGGAGACTCGTGTTTTTCAACCCAAATCTAAAATGGTTGCTTTTTTCCATTAATTAATTAAATTTATTATTTATAAATTCAATCAAGTCTAATAAAATATATCTCATGAATTCTACCTAATAAATTTTAAAAGAATTTCAAGAAAATATGGAAAGAGCACTAGTGTTTGAAAACCATTAATGTCGTCGAATTTTGGCAATCTCATGTGATCTGATTTCATTTTAAATTTAAATTTGGTCAAATTAATCACTTAGACATATTTCATGAGAACGTGATATTAATTTATTATACTATTTTTTAAAAAATTCAAAAAAGCATATTTGACTAGCAGCATTTTTTTGTCCTTAGTCAAAAATAGTTCAATAGAATAGTGTCATGTTAAAAAACAACGTGGGCCCCATTATGGATATCATCTAGTAGTTATTAGAGCAAGATTAATATTGAGAGAAAAAATCAAAAGGAAAAAGGCTAAGGAAAAAGTTTATGGGGAAAAAATCTATTTCTAAATAATCTGTGGGTAAAAACTTGGAGGGAAAATATTTAAACTCAACATCTGTCAAAATTTGTTTGCTTTGTATATGTATTTGTGAATGAGATAATGGGTGGAAAATAGTAAATGAGGGGCTAAATTTAGCTAAATTTAGCCCCTCACTTACCCCTCAATATAACCTTATCGCCCCCTCTTCCCCCAATATTATTTAGATTTGTAGGGTGGAAAAACTCAAGCATTAATCTTGCTCTTAAGTGAAGAAAAAAAAATCATATACGTCTTCATGTAATCACATGTAGTTTCGTGGTTTAAATATATCATAATAATTAGATGCTTACATTTCGTGTGAGAGATCTTAAGTTCAAACTACACATATCCTTCTATGAATTTCTGTCCACTGCAACTTATACCCCTCATAAAAAAACAAGAAAAAGAAAAAGAAATAATCGCATATAGCTTCATACTTAATTTCTATAACGTTGTTTTCATAATGTCGCATGATAATTTATAAACCAATTAATTTTTATATTTTTTGACACTGGAGGAATATATGAGAGAGGAGAGAAATTAGGAGAGAAGTAAGTATAGTTTGAATTCAAAATCTTTTATTCAAAATCTGAGAATCTAACCATTACCATAAAATTCAAACCACATATAAATAAAAATCAGATGCCAAACGCAATAGAAATTTTATTTTATCTGCATGTAAATTGATCATTTATTATATGCATATGTGACATACATTCATAGGATCTCCAACGCATAGTGATGGTCAAGAATAATGTCACAATTGTCACTTCGCATCAAGCATCGTGACATTTTCTATAATAATGTTAAGCATTAATTTATCCAATAAAAAAATTTCTCTATTCTTTTTTTCAAAATATCTAATAATAACATACCAAATAGTATTAGAGAATTTATTGAATGTGATGACAGTGATTTTAATATTTTTTGCCATATATTGTTTTAATATAGTTGTATTGGAGATGCCCTCATACAATCACTCGCACTCGTCTAAATGAGTGCCACAAAAACACACTAATATGATATATAATAAGGCAAAATAAACCATATGTTTGACAACTAGATGATTTATAAATTGATTTATAAATTACTACATGATATCATTTTATTAGTTACTTTTTATAAAATGTAAAAGATTATAGCTTGACTTTTACTTTTTAATTTTTAAAAAAATAAAATTAATAAAATGATATTAAGTGACAGCTTATAAATAGAATAATTTGTAACCTGAGTTGCCAAACACACTGTTTAATTTGTACCAGGCACAAACATATTTGGAAAGATAGTGAAAAAAGTGAAACGGCCCCGAACGCCTGTAGGTCTAATTTAGTGGGGTACGACGTGGCCACGTCACAGTGGCAACAATGAGAAAAAACCGAAAATCAGGCCCCGTAATTAGTCCTTTCCAGGTTATAAACCCCGCTCCGGTGGCCTCTCCCTTCTCATCTTCTCGACAGTCTCAAAGACTGTCACCTCTCTAGACGTCGAACTGCTCAACAATTTCTATTAAGGATTTTTTCTGTTTTTGTAGTTCATCTCTTCCCTTGCAATGGAAAGGGGATCTCTGATTTCTTTTTTTGCATTTTTTCTTGTTTTTCAATCATGTTTTGCTAAGAAAACTTACATTGTACAAATGAAAAACCACCAAATGCCCCTTTCTTATGCCACCCAAAGTGATTGGTACGCCGACAGCCTCCAATCTTTCACATCTGCTACTCCGGATTCAGTACTTTACTCCTACAGCGCCGCCTACACCGGTTTTGCGGTGGCGCTGGTCCCAGACGAAGCCGATTCGCTCCGGCAATCCGATGCAGTTCTTGGGGTGTACGAGGATACGGTTTACACTCTTCACACCACTCGGACGCCGACGTTTTTAGGCCTTAACGTCGAGCGCGGGACGTGGGCTGGCCGCACCTTGCAGGAACTGAATCAGGCTACCCAGGATGTTATTGTTGGCGTGCTTGACACTGGAGTTTGGCCTGAATCGAAGTCTTTCGACGACGCCAATATGCCTGCTGTGCCGTCGAGATGGCGAGGCCGGTGCGAGGCGAGTGATGATTTTAACCCCGAAAGCCACTGCAACAGGAAGCTGATTGGCGCCAGGTACTTTTCGAGAGGATACAACATGGCATCTGGGGGCGGAAATGAAGCCCAAACTCCAAGGGACGCTGATGGCCATGGAACCCACACTGCCAGTACCGCCGCCGGATCTGTGGTAGCAAATGCCAGCCTCCTCGGCTACGCAAGTGGAACAGCTCGAGGAATGGCTCCGCATGCCCGTGTTGCCACTTACAAAGTCTGCTGGAAATCGGGTTGTTTTGGGTCTGATATACTTGCCGGAATAGAGCAAGCAATTGTTGATGGAGTAGATGTCTTGTCTCTATCCCTTGGCGGCGGATCTGTGCCTTATTACCGTGACACCATTGCCATTGGAGCATTTGCAGCAATGGAGAAGGGGATTCTGGTTTCGTGTTCTGCCGGAAACAGTGGTCCTGCTAGGTCCACACTAGCAAATGTGGCTCCCTGGATTATGACCGTCGGAGCCGGAACTCTTGATCGGGACTTCCCCGCGTTCGTTACACTAGGCAACGGACAGAAATTCACCGGAGTCTCATTGTACAGTGGGAAAGGAATGGGGAACGAACTCGTGGAATTGGTTTACAATACAGGTAGCAATACTTCTAGCAATTTGTGTTTAACCGGGTCACTTGATCCGGCCGCCGTGCGCGGGAAATTAGTAGTGTGTGACAGAGGAATCAACGCGAGGGTGGAAAAGGGGGCGGTGGTCAGAGATGCCGGAGGAGTCGGAATGATCTTGGCGAACACGGCGGCAAGCGGGGAGGAGCTGGTGGCGGACAGTCACTTGTTACCGGCAATGGAAGTGGGGAGAAAGTCGGGTGACATAATAAGAGAATACGTTAAGAAGGAGAAGAAACCAACGGCGGTAATCAGCTTTGGTGGCACGAAGCTGAATGTGAGGCCGTCGCCGGTGGTGGCTGCGTTCAGCTCCAGAGGTCCCAACACCGTCACGCCACAGATATTGAAACCCGATGTGATTGGACCGGGTGTTAATATCTTGGCGGCTTGGACCGAGGCCGTTGGCCCGACCGGACTCAAGCAGGACGCTCGGAAGACACCGTACAATATCATGTCTGGTACGCAATATATTTTATTTTATTTTATTCGTAATTTCCGTGATAATAAGTATAAATAAAAATATATTCACACTGAATACATCACATTTTTGTTATGTAAAATATTACTATTAAAAATTATGTTGTGTTAAAATCATAGGAAACATTACTTATTCTCTTACATTTGTAACTATTTTACTTATTTAATAGAATTTTTGTTAGGACCATTATGTATAAGACACCTTAATTATTAAAGATTTATAGATAAAATTATAAAGTAGAACAAGTTAAGAACCTAAATATAAAAATTTGTGAAATTAAAGGACATTAAATGTTGGTAAAATCTGTGGTGTAAATAGTCACTCGTAAATAGATTATTGCAAATTTGAATCCGATAAATCGAATGTTGATTATGGAAAAATCTCTGGTACTAAGTACTCTTGGCTAATTAAGAATTCACATCACATTTAGGTCCCAGTTTGATATTTGATTGAGTTTTAGAATACTGAGTTCAGTATTTTTAGAGTGTCAAAATATTTTTTTTTTGGCATTGATTATGGTAATTGGTTGAAAAAATTATGATGCATTGGGTAAGATTTTAATATTGTCGTGTGAGGTCCATTAATAAACATAATAATTTCATTAATGACCATAATAATTAGCCGTAATCCTAGTTATTATTACAGCAGCATGTGAATGTTAATAGTGGTTGTGCTGGTACATTGATATCGCCACATGCTTACATTTTATTTAGCATTTAATTATTTATTTATTTCGCATTCATTTCTTTGTGACTTGTTTAAATTTGGTTTGACCTTTGCAAACCAAAGTGTAGAAATGTGTTTTGAAATGATCTGGTGTCAAAATCAAGAATTGAATCTAGCACCTACAAAGTCCGAACAAATAAAGTACTCTTATCTATTCATCCTCTTATCAAATCAAGAGCTGATACGTGGATTTAAAAGGTCCTGTTTATTGTTAAATTAAAATCTTTAAATATATTGAGTTCTCTACTGACAAGGGAGTACTGAGCAACAGAACATTTTCTATCTATATGGGTATTTGTGAATTTTAGAACAGAGGTGTAAAATGTGGACTAATGATGGAATGAATGGATAGAAGTAGTTGAAATTGCAACAGAAAAGTTCGGACTTCGAATATAGTGTAAAATGAATCTTTAATAATCATATAAATGAATTAGCTGTAAAGGATTAACTTTCTATTACTTTGAATCTTTAATAATATTATTATATTTTTAACATATCACATCATTTTTTATATCAATAGTAATTACATAAGCTGTGTGTCTACTTTCTTTTGTTGAAATAAAATTATTTTTTTACACAACTGATATCTATTTTTACCGTACTTGCATTCTCATTTTCTCTTCTCTGGCAGGTACGTCCATGTCTTGCCCGCACATTAGCGGATTGGCAGCTCTATTAAAAGCAGCTCATCCCGATTGGAGTCCTAGTGCAATCAAGTCTGCTCTAATGACTACAGCCTACACACGCGATAACACAGATTATCCTCTACGCGATGCTGCAGACAATTCGTATTCCAATCCCTTGGCTTATGGAGCTGGCCATGTAGACCCGCAAAAGGCCTTGTCCCCAGGATTAGTCTACGACATAACGCCACAAGGCTACCTCGACTTCCTTTGCTCCTTGGGCTATTCTACTCAGCACATACAAATCATCGCTAAGCGCCCCAACATCACTTGCACTAGGAGATCCTCTGATCCCGGCCAGCTCAACTATCCATCGTTCTCCGTCCTTTTTGGCAAGTCTCGGGTTGTTAGGTACTCCCGGGAGTTGACAAATGTTGGAGAAGCTGGATCTGTTTACGTAGTCGCAATTGAAGCTCCTCCTTCGGTGGCGGTAACTGTGAAGCCGGAAAGGCTAACCTTCGGGAATGTGGGCGATAAGCAACGTTATACAGTCACATTTGCGGCAAAGAGAGGCTTTAACCGAGCGAATAGGAATGCATTTGGTTCGATTTCTTGGAACAATGTCCAGCATCAAGTGAAGAGTCCAGTTTCCTTCTCATGGAACCTCCCATTATAATTGGAATCAGTTATGATGATGATAGTAACTTTGCTAAATTTGAGTTGAAGCTAAGTTAGTTCCTTCTTTCTTTGATAGTAAAAGGGCATTCGCTTGCTGTCCTTTGTTGATAATGGCATGTCAAATACTAAGTGCCCGATGAATTTATTAAAACGGGGTGGTTTGGCAACCATTTATAAATGGTTCTATTTATTATTTATAAAAGAATTAAGGGTAAGTTTCATTTGTCCCTTTACCTTGGAAAACTACCATTTTTCTAAACATAGTTCCCAACCTCAAAAATTGCAAAAATACTCGTATTTTTCCCCTAATTTTATAATATTTTTTATTATTTTCTCTTTTCAATATTATTTTTCATCCCACAACCCAATCCCACCTACTGTCGGCACCGGCCGATCCTTCGACTGCTGGCAAATCTATTTTTTTCCTTTATATTTTCTTTCTTTTTCCATTTTTCTTTCTTTTTTTCCTTTTGTTATTTGGGATACTTTCAGAAACGGCAAAAAGTAACTATATATTGTCGAACGGCAAAAAAAAAAAAAAATTATAAGTCCGAATATAGCAATACTCAACCATTACAATGACGTATATATCCCTGATTTCCCATTTTTCCATTTTTCCATTTATGGCAAAAAATCTCGTAAATCTAATGGTGAAATTAAGGATATTGATAACTGCAACTTGCAGCCCTATTAACGTCATTGATGCTGGTGTTGTTCTCCATTATCATAGTTATGCAGACCTACTACAGGTTTATTATAATGCATGGTGGGCAGTTTTGAAAGTATCTCTTTCCGAGCCGCTTCTTCTTTAAAAGGGACTCGTACTCCTTTCCAGCTGGCTCACGCCCATAATGAAAGCCAGTGACAAGAGCAAACTCATTAATGCTGAATCTCCTCAGCAGGCCATTGAACTTGAACTAGAATTTGTTTCTTTTCTTGCATCGTACCATCCGTGTGATGAGCTTTTAGACCACGACATCAGAAAATTGGACCCTTGATAGCTCAAGCAGGGGGTTGAAGCATGAAAGTTTAAATTTCGCTAAGTAGTCTTCACTCAGGCCAGTTTGGATTTTCTTGAGAAGCTTAAAGTCTGACAACTGGGTGACCTTCACATTGCACCTCTCGTTCTCATTGACAGTATAGTAAACTTCTTCCATCCTGAAGATAACACAGGCAACCAATAAATCCTTTAACACGTAACTCTAATAAAGTACAGATATTGAACCATGTATGCTAATGCAAAACATAATGGAAGAGATGATGTAATATAAGCTTAGTACATATTCTAACATTATATAAATATTCATTGTTCAATTGCTACATATCATAATACATGCAATGTGACACTAGTTTTGTGTGAGGTGCTGAATACGTAATCTACATGCTATGATTTAAAAACTGTGGTTAAGTATGCCACACTAAGTTAGTTTTACTACAATAGGAGAGTAAGGTATATCTTCGAGTGCAACAAGCCTTCTACTAAATTTCAACTTGTGTGAACAACTTCTACATGCCGACTTTGCATGAGAACAAGCAATGTTTGGAAATCATTTACTAGGTCCATGGCATACCTTACCATTATAATCCAATAGTAAACTGTTGTTATAATACTCTCTATATCAAAGTATAATGGAATTTATGCATGCATTTCACATAACCAACATCTAGTAACAGTAGTCAAACATTTAGACTGGCTCATTATATCTCTATAGCTATGTCTAAGTAAAACAAGTCTACAAGTCTAGAATGCATAAACGAGTCAACAGACACAAAGCAAATTTTTGATAAATAGTGATTGCAACTGAGCCGGGTTTGTGTACCCCAAATAGGTAACTTCCCAGCACTTGCTCCCTAATTTTTACCCGTTTCAAGAGCAATTTAACTTGCTATGTTCCTCATTTACGCAAGATTGATTACATGTCTTGTTTTAGCACTAATCGCGAATACTTTCTGTTAGGAATATCATAGTGACTATTTTTAATTTTTTTTGGATTCCCCACGAAAAATCTTTATCTTTAATTGACATTTCTCCTCCTGGACTGAACTCCATAACTAATGCTAAGAGCGAACTACTGTCTAGACATGTTAACCATGGGAGTAAGCATTTGATCACCAAATTCATATTCACCCATATATAAGGTCAACCCACTTTGATGGTTATGTCACAGCTTTCAATCTAGAAATCTATTACCTACTCTTATGAGCAATACAACCTATAAGTTATGAATATTCTTCAGACTTTCAACTTGTAAAAGGTGGAAAAGCACTGTTTAATAGGAGCATCTCCTTTTTATCAGCAAATACCAAACTCAAGAATCTCTATAGAATGTAAACATGACTATAGTACCTAGATCCTAGATTCCAGAAGTTCTTTCTGTGGAATTTATCTCCTATAGAAGGTTGTCGGAGCAATGCAGAATTCCAGTGGATTTTGGTAAACAAATCTACAAAACTCGACAAAGTTATCTGTGGAAAACACATATGTCATTTATATATTCATGTACATAGTTTTTTGGTCCATGTGCAAAATTCCATAACATAAATCTCTAGACTATATCACCCATTACAAATCCATTTATTTTAGGGACTACGAAGGAGAATAAAATTTTGGAAATACCTCTCAGACAGGACTTCCAATGAATGCCACTGAAACTTAGCCCACCATCCTACAGCCTTATTTAATGCTGCACTGAAAACTTCCTCCTCAGATTCTAACATCTGATATATTTTACTGGGAAAAATGCTCAATCAGAGGGGAAGAAAAATAGAGAAAAGCATTAATTCAGCTCCAAATTAACAACGGAAAATTATGAACAACAGCACATAAAAAGTATAAACGACAGAAGATTTCAAAAATGGGAAACAAAATGGGAAACAACCATTTCGTTCTTTTATCTCCATATTTTGGGCTAAAAAAAAGTATAAATTTTCTATCTTTTTTGTATTAAGCATTGGTCAATAAGCAAAGTGGTACTTTTAGTGAAGTTGTTCTGGAATTTATGTACAGAATACTTCGGAGATGCATGTAATGTTAAATTGTAAACAAATATTTGTTGCTGTTTGGATTTTCGTGCAATGAAGAAGGCTGTTTTTTAGGATGGGGTGGCTTGAGAGATGAAGAGGGAGGGTGAGAGGGACTCCATATAAGGGGTTAAAAGAGACTTATCAGATACTTAAACGTTGTCTGGATCTCAGAATTATGGAATCCTTGATAGAAAAATATCAAACCTACCTTGTTACTCAGTTTCTCCATTCATTTCACTTTCCTAGAATAATCCGCACTGTCTTTTACCCTTTATAAGTATACTCCCACCCAATACATATATACACCATTTTGTTCTCCTCTTTGCATGATTTCTCACTTTTTAAATAGTTTCTTCATCAGATAAAAGGAGTAAAAATGCTGGATATCCAAATTTGAATTATAGGCCACCATAGCCTTTTTTTTTCCATAAAACATAGTGGGGGTAGTCTTTCTTCACGGCAAAAATGACCCCAAAAATCTGTGATAATTGAAGCAATAATAATTAATGATTTATGATTATCAAAAGAATAAGACAAATTAATAATTAAGAATACAACATATGTAGTACTATTGATAATTAGTGAAGAGTATTATCAATGGTACTATTGGATGAGGGTAATCTCTACAGGCCACATATTCAGCATTATTAAATGTCAAATAATCATGTGTTAAGAAACTTCAGAGGATTCAGTACTTTTATGTGAACAAAATTATCAGGGAAAACAAAGTTTATGAGGAGGATGAAAACGAAGACAAAGAGTGTCAACAACTATATTGCTATAACAGGTATATATTCTAAGGCTGCTAATAAATAGATCAGTGGTAAATGCGACACCACCAGTCAGTTTATATCTACGCTACAAGTGAAGAGTTCATATTGGTATACACTCCACAAAAAGCAGAACCTTAAAAATGTGTTTCCAATACTCTCAAATTCTTCCCACAAGTCAGCAACTTGCATATGAACAGTTCAGTAAACTTGACTAGCTTGAGACTAAATACTCAAAAATTGAACCCTAATAGTTCCAATGATATCAAGTAGTGGAAAAATATCAAAATTTGACATTTTCATCAAGTTTTCACAAATAACAAATACCATAAAGCAAGCACTCATCTGCAACTAATTCATGTTTCTAACAGCAACAGAACTCTGAAACTAAAGTTCAAGTGGTAGAATTTATTTTAATTGTCTGATATTCAACCAATAGTCCAACTCTTGAATGTAATAGAAGATGCAATAAAGAGATACAATCAGATATTAATTAATCAAAAAAATGCAAAGATATAGAATTCTGAATAAACATATGAACTCTACGGTTCAAATCAGAGTCCAACAATGTTTACCATGACAATGTGCTATATTCCAGAAATCATTGACCCAATCAAGCTCAAGTAAGAGTAAAATGATTGGAAGTTTACAATAAGCCAAGGACTATTTTAGAAATTTTCTTTCTACAGATAAGTAAAAAATAAATGAATAAAGAATGCCCGTTTTCACAAAACCGAATGGGGACTCTAACCAAAACCTACCTACACTCTGTCAATTTATAAACTGAAATAACAAGAAATGTCATACAAGAATTTTCACCCTCAATAAGTAGGGAGACAGTAGCTCAAGCAAAAAGTAGAAACCAAAATATAGATACATTCAATGAAGAAGTAGAAACCAGAAACCAGAGTTCTCCAGTCAATTTTAGCGTAGTTAGGCCCCTGAATTTTGGAGGGAAAAAGCCAAAATTTCAACAAAGCTAAAGACAGGATCGAAAATTACCTACACCCAAGATCTCCTTGGTTCGTCTAGGGTTCTTCTTATGCCCAAATTAGGCTGCTTGGCTTCGACAGTCCAATGATAGCCCCCACCTCCTCAAACTTAACTGGAAACTATGTATGTTGGAGTCTTCTTCTCCGTTTGAGGCTGAACTCGCGCGCGACAGAAAATGGGATTTTCTTCACACTTAGGTCGCGTTTGTTGAGGGCTGTTCCTGCAAGACCGGTCTACCAATTTCAATTTCCCAGAATGAAGGAATTTGTTTGTACAGGGATGTTTCTGATTTCGAAATCCAGACTGAATAGATGGGACATTGGCTTACGCGAGAAATAAAGTTATTTACTGTGCTGGATTGAATTGAGAGGGGGTATTTTCAGGCATCAATATCTAAAACTAGGGGTATTTTTGTCCGTTCATGAGTCAATATTTGCTACAGTTGGACTTTGTGGAAAAAAATGACATTTTTGGCTTTTGCTATATGTAACTTGACATTTGTGCAATTTTTCCTTAATCTTTAAAAAAGGGTTAATTTCACTGATATTCTCCAACCTTTGAGGGTAGTATCAGCTGGGTCTCTAAATTTTTTTGTTAAACCATTGAGCCTTCCACCTTTCATTAATTCACATAAACAGTCCTTTTGGATAGAAGCCGTCAACTTTTTTATTAACTACTCGACCGAATTACCATTATACCCTCATCTTTTTTTAAGTTAAAAAAAGGTTTTAAAATATAAAAAAATAATATAAAATTAAAAAAATAAAAGAAAAGAAAAATTGGGGGTTGGAAGATTCACCCCTTGGCTACCGGAAAATGGCAGCAAAAGGAAACAGTAGCTAAAGGGAAGAGACTCCCCCTTTTATATTTTAAAATCTTTTGTTTTTTTTTTCGATCGAAGAGTTAACAAAAACGTTCACGGAATCCGTTAAGAAGGACTATTCCTGTGACTTAATGAAAGGTTGAGGTCCAATGTGTTGTAAAAAAATGTTAGGACTCAGCTGATGCTAACACCTAGGGTTGGTGACGATATCTAAGGGGAAGATGATTAATAAAGGGAGAAAATAAAAAAAATAGGAATGTTCCACATTTATTTTTACATTCCTTTTACAAAAATTAATTGGTCATAGTAAGGGGAAGTCATATGTGTAACCGGTGATACCACCACCAACACTGCCACAACCACCACCGACAAATCACAAATCCGATGAGTTATAGTTGCCTATCACAAACTCCACCACCACGAGTTTTTCTAAAGAACCAATATTGTTCTTCTAATGAACCAACACTGTCTAAAAAAGTCAAAAAGCTAATTGTGGTTTCTTCAAATTACAAGTGGTTTCTTACTTTTTTAGATAATGAGAACCGACATTGGTTCTTTAGAAATTCATCTTGGTCACCACCACACTACCACAACTACCACCAAAGTCACAAAAATTCAATATATATAACCCCAGACGGCTATAATCACTAGGGTTACAAACCACTACCTACGAGTCACAACTATAGTAACTCACAACTACTTAACATCCAATTCATCGTTGTGTACTTATACGATCTAAAACCCTAATCTACAACATCAAACTCAAATCGTGAACTCAAATCAAACTTAGATCACTATCAGACTTGGAAGTTTCTACAACTACAGCTCACAGTGGTGCTCGATGGAATACCTAGGGTTCCAACAACATCGTGAGAAAGAAGTGAGTGGGAAGCAAAGTTGAGAGGAGATTTAGGGAGACTGTTGAAGAATGGGAGACTCAAATCACAAACAGAAATTGAGCTCAAATAGCAATTAGACTTGGAAGCTTCTGCAACCATAGTTCATGGTGTCACTTGATGGAAAGAGGAGCTGTTTGTGTAATTACATATGACATTTGCAAAAAGAAAAAGAAGGGAAAAAAATACGTGCTCTGCTTTGTGTAAACGGAGGATGAAAACAACTAAAATTAGTAATTAATCCTTAACAATCTTATTTTTCAATATATCATATTACTTTTAAATAAATCGTAATCATATGTGTAACATGATTTTGAATAATTCTAAATGGACCAAAAAAAAAGACAGAGGGTAACAAAAATGACAAGTGGCTCACGTAATTGAGATTGATGAAAAGGTAATGTGATGTATTGAAAAACAGTATGTTGCTATGTGTCAGTTTTGTTTAAATTTTTACATCTCTTTTTATTCATGTAGCACAACTCCATAATTTTTTATCACCCATCACCATGAGTATTATGCATGTAGAGAAACAAATGGGCCATGTAAGTAGACGGGTAATACCTGTGGGTGAGTCGAGAGACGAATTGACAAACTATTTATCCACTTTTTGTCCAGATTAATTATTCTTTGTTTGTTTGTGTCTCAAAACCCGAATGTTTGTGGGGGCGGTAGACGTGATGTAACTCACAAGTGAGAAGCATCGGAATATGAAGAAAATGACATGACCCGACAATGCACAACGGTTTGGGTTGGCTTTTCACATTTTCAATTTATTTGTTTTTTATTTTTTAAGATCACAAGAGAATTGTAAGAAAGACAAATCGAATCTTTGGTCAAGGTTGTAACAAGCTAACAAGAATGTCATCAAACCATCTGGCCTTGCCGCCTTGGCATGTAGTGGTAGTTCGAATTGTGCAGCAATAATTAAATACTCATATTTTGGAGAGGAGATCTCAAATTCAAGCTATACATACCTTCTTTATATCCTTCTTTTATATCATAAAAAATAAATAAATAGATAGAAGTTAAAAAAATAATAATAAAATAAATAGATAACATATTTGTGTTTAACGTGTAGCATATTTTAAGCGTTTCACTTTTTTAAAAAAATCAAAAATTAAAATCAAATTGCTAATTTTGACTTTCTAAAAAGAAACATAGTAACCAATAAAATAATATCACCTGCCAATGAGGTCTAGCCCGCTTGGTTAAAGGGGTTAAATTGAGGTATTGAGACCTAGAGGTCTCAAGTTCAATTACCTTATATGAGGTATTTTCTACATTATAGTATGTACTAAGTATTCTCCTGGTACGGGTGTTTGTAATGTTGATTTTCTTGCTATTTTAGGATCAAATTCGCCCTTAAGCATCACGGCTCTCCCACAAGTGAGCA